>JASUDE010000332.1:0-53932 GCA_034509685.1 Colletotrichum cereale | reverse complement strand
CTCTGATATTTGGTTAATTGACGGGTGGGAATAGCTTCACTTGACTAAGTTAGTTGAGCGTTGACTTGTTAGCGTTGCTTTGAGAGCTACGCTGGTATGCGGTCGCTTGCAGCGTGGCACCAACAATGACGAGCGCCATCGCGACCCAGATAGTCTTTCGACGGCCAAGTTTCTCGCCAAAGATAAAGTTTACTGAGGTTCCGACATGTTAGCACTAATCTTAACCTTATCAATTGAAATTGGAGTGCAACTTACTTACGCAGCCGAAGAGGCATCCCAGATTGTAACAAGACACGATGATACCAGTTTCGGAGTCGGATGGGTGATCAAATTGGTTCAGCCAGTCCTCCATCTGGAGAATGCCTCCAAAGACCTACTCATATGTTAGTCAAGTTCACCGTAACAGTACTTTTTCTGAGCACTTACGCCCTGATCATAGCCGAAGAGCACAAATGCAATCAGACAGCATATCGTCACCCCGAACTGAAGGCTCTTGCCTCGACCGAGACTCAAAAGCATCATGAAGTGTTGCGTACTATCAACTATCCAAATCCTCGACAAGCAACGCTATCAGAAAGAGTCAAATTCGGTTCATGAAATTATTCAAGGACAGAGATATGTTCTGACCAAGGACTCCTTCAGACCAAAGAATACAGCTGACTGAATCACGACCTGGGGTTACGGGCGGGTAGAAACCTTGACCGCGCGACGTCGTATCTGCTGATCAATGCGGGGAAGGACGAAACAGGTAAATGTTGCCCCGAACGTTGTACGCAAACTGGATCAATCCCGGAGTGCCTAAGCATGTTGGCTGTTCGGACGCTTATGCTCAGGCCCGATGACGTCCCGGCATTGAACGCTGCACGGTCAAAAGCAAATATCGTTTCCAGCCAGTCCACGTTACGAGAAAATGATTGGCGTTTGCTTCCTCCGTCTGACATGGTTGGCTGGCAGTGTCGGTTTTCTCTGGTTGTCCCCTGGCTACTCATGCGCACCAATCATTGATGTGTTTCTGTGGCACGACTTTCCCCGCGTATGAGGATCCGAGACTGGGAATCCCGACATGCATGGTGGTCTCGGGCGAATGGACGAGACTATTGTATCTCCGAAGTAATAATTGGCTGAAGGGTCAAACGGTGGACGTGTTCTTTCAATAATAACCCGTACGAGTCAGCCTGGCTTCACAGTAATCCATACCAGTTTAAGATTCGCCCAAGCCAGAGAGGATGGTGTACTACGCTATACTGGGATGAGAAAGCAGGAGTCTCCCTCACATATTTGGGCCTATTTCTGGTACGTTGAATCCTTTCGGTTGATCCTTTCTGTCCATGCGGCTGACCGAACGCGATATAACTTGTTATTTGAACATCTCATGTACTGACAGAGAGATGGATAGATGTCTGGCGTGAGATACCGCGAGAAGGAGGGTAATAGAAATATTGCCCTCACGCATGAGAATTTAGATCAAGATAGACACACGCACCTCTTGGTCCTGTATTTTCAAGGAATAAAGGTGGGAAACATCTGGTTGTAGCCTGACCTAGAGGGCTAGCAGGAAGGATCAAGTAGGGTCAAGGATAGATGTTACATATTAGGTCAGCACGTTAGCTTCAAGAAACATCCTTGTGACCTAAATCCCACTTTGAAACTGTCTATAGCTCATAGAGGCCGCCTTCCTAGATGTCGCCAACCCCAGCCATCCTCCTTAGTTACCAAATTGACACGGGGTGCAGGGTAGTAACTCATTGCAGATAGGGTTTATATGGATCCCTAGCCGCCGTGTGTCAGTAAGTATAGAAAACAAGTAAGTAGCGTCACCTGGTAGGTAACATAAACTTATTTTATACCGTATGAAAGGCTAGGGGAAAGTTGCTCTTTATAATATATACAGTAGATACTAACAAAAGGCCTTTAATTCCTCTACTGTTTACCTCTTTTTAGGAAACTAACATGACTTAGCAGATAGAGTATAAGTTTTAGATATATAGAAAAATACTACAGCAACGGTATTAGGAAGTGAGAGAGGAATAGACTTTCTTTAACCATAGATCTAGAGGATAAGAAGCTAGTGATCTATTAATTACTATTACCCTATAATGAATTAGCCTTAACTGGGAGTTTCTATCTAAAGTAATAGAAACACATTGGAGTTACGTACAAATATGGATATAGGACTGATTAATATCTATCCCAACCCTACTATGTAGCAGTAGGAATACCTAGGTGTAACCCCCTTTTTTTTGCCCCTCTTTAGAGGCGATGTCCAGCTTTATCAAGAACCTAGTACCTCTGGGTAGGTAGAGCGTGATTTACGTGCGGAATACATGACTCACGACGGGGCATCCAGTATTAGTAGCTTTTCTGATATCTTTAGGTATCCACTGTAAGCTGCAATATGTAATAGCGTCATGCTGTCGTTCTTCAATACGGCCTGACAGGGGAGACTGCAATAAGTAATTAGACAGGGTGAACAAGGGTGGTCGGGTACCTCAGTCCTGTATCAGAGAGGATTACTGAGTAGAAGTAGAAGTGGTTGCGGGGAAATAATTAAAACATAAAAAGCGAGGCTTTTGGGCTACAGCAGATCCCGGGCGCCCCCACATACTATAAATGTCCGGGTGCGCGAACAGGGGCCTATTCCACCGTGTTATTAAAACTTTGCATTAGCGGGGATTTATTCCTTGTACTGTCCAGGGTGCTTAGCATAGCTAGTTTATTGATATACATCAGATGTTGTGGATGTTGTTGTAATGTTTTCCCCATCCTGTTAATATCACATAACGTCAAAAATATTACCAGTTAGAATGATAAACTAGACAGATTTCCATCTCATCTTTTCTTTTATCACCCCTTCTTTAGATTTCTATCTATCCGTTCTTTTACTACCCTCGTTCAGGCTCACAGTTGTTGAAGATGCATGTCTTTGGTAGGCTTATATTTTGCCTCATCTTCTCCTCAGTCGGCAGTAGTTTGGCGTCCCCGCGTCCTACACAAGACAGATGGGATAAGAGTATTAGAAAAGGCCACGTTTTTGCTAGGCAGCAACATGTATCAAATACTGCAGCACCACTGCATTATATTATTCATTTTTCGCCGAATGCCACAGCAGAGGAAATACAGACTGTCAAGAGCACACTAGTCAGAACGGCAACATCCAACTCACTGCGGGAAGCAATCCGCGAACGAACGGGTCTCGTGGTATTTTTCAAAGCAAAAATCAACCCAAATCAAGCCAGTGCCATTAGGCAAGAGCCTGGTGTTAGTTCGTTCACTTACTCGTTGACATTTCCCTGCTAACTCAACGTTTCTATATAAAGGTCAGTGGTGTATTCGTAGATGAGACTTTGAAAGAGGAACAGCCGCCTTCTTCTGCTCCTCAGTCTTCTGCATCTCTCCACCGTCGTACCCGTGGATCACCGAAGACCGGGGTCAGTAACACGGCTAACATTAGACTGCAATCAAATGCGGTGAATGAACTCAAAGTCATCTCGCAACCTCCTGGCACAAGACTCGCCGAGTTGCCTGGTTATGCTTACGCTGATGAGGGCGGGAAAGGCATAACTATCTATATGCTAGACACTGGAGTTAATGTCCATAGCCAGGTACGCGACACTCGGAGAATGATGCTTAATAACGGGTCACTGATGAATAAGCATAGGAATGGTACATGATGTCTGGCAAGAAGTCTTTCTTGTATGTGCCGGGTGCCGTGAAGACAGAGGTCGATTTCCAGAACCATGGTTCGTGTGTTGCTTCTAAGGCAGCTGGCCCGGTTTACGGCACCGCCAAGAATGCCAACATTGTTGCTGTTAAGATGCCAAACAGGATGACTGTCTCTGCAATTTTTGCGGCTCTAGTTGAGATTAGCAATGATGTTTACGAAAAGAACCTTGAAGGAAAGGCTATTATCAATATCTCGATGCATCCCCGTAAGCTTTCTTGAACGCAGTTTTTGACTTATTTCTCAAGACTATTACCTAACATAACCAGGGTTCGAGAATGTGCATTCATCCACAATAGTTGCATACAAGCTACAAATTGCCTCATTGATAGCAGAAGATATCGTTATCGTTACCGCCTCGGGAAACGATAGGGTAAGTACTCCAAAGAGGAATATTGTGTGGCGCTTACTCAGTCCAATGTGCATTCAGGAAGATGGTCATGACGGTGTGACTAGATACCCTGCGCTTTTAGGGCCAACAATGGACATCATCGTCGTTGGCGCAGTTACTAATATGGGTTACCGGACATCCTTTTCTCAGGGCACCGGAAGCGCCCTGACTGTCTCCGCACCTGGCTATGTGACCTGCGCCGATGGATCAGATTGGTTAGGAGGAAACCAGGAGAGACATGGCACATCGTTTGGTATGATAACCCTGCATGCCCACATGATGTATTTCAAATCTTCAGATCGCTCTAATACTTTCTCATAGCCGCACCTGCAGTCGCTGGCGTTATTGCTGTATGGCTGTCACAACCTGAGTACAAAAACCGCCTGCAGGTTCCCGGCAAGGTTGCTGCAAATGTTAAGAAAATGGTCCAGGACCTTGCGTACTCTAGAGCTGAAGGAGAGCCGGTTGTCATCTGGAACGGGATCAAATCCAGTTAACTCACCTGCTTGTCTAACTCCTATAGCAAACAACAGATAAGCCTACTAAAGAAAGTCATATAATAAGACTCAGCAGACCTTCTAATACTCTAGACATTGAATAACAAGGGATTATATCTGTTTATTACTATATATCTGCATTGTTTACCGAAGAGGTTTTTCTTTCTAATTATTACCTCTTTTTGATAACGTACATGATAAATAAACAGATTGAAGAAGCAAGTAGAATTACATAACTATATACAATGACATCTTAACTAATGTATAGATAACTATACTACTAAAGGATACCTAACTGTAACAGTAGGGTAGATAGGTTACTTATTTCAGCCTATTAACCTGTAGTGCAGTTGTAATAACCCAGTGAGTTCTTGGTTGTTTCATTCTTTCCTTGAAAGTGGGTTACGCTAGAGACACACATTCGCAACGGAAAATCAAGGCCTGCTATCAGAGAGAGACGGTCAGAGTAAGAGATGCAGCGGTTTCGCAAGTGCAATCGAAGAAATACTTACCCCCCTACTTAGCAACTTAGTAGAATGAAGAGCCAGGGGCGCAACCTCGGCTTGAGGAGGTGATGGGGTTGGCCAAGAGGCTTGTGGAAGACAAAAATGAGCGTAAAAGATGGGATGCGAAGTTATTTTGCCTTGTTATTTCGGGGTTCTTACAAAGCAGGAACGGAGACCTGGAGGATGAGACTCCTACGATTGCTGGTCTGGGCAGTCTGAAGATGTGGAAGCAACATGTTGCCAAAAGCAGACAGGTATGCTATTTCGAGTACTAATGAGGAAGACCTCCATATCTTACGCTGTTACCCTGCCGGAGCAGTATTTCGGATAGAAGTAGCTTGGCCGAAAACAATACATGGCGCGTAAGTTCTTCTCTCTCTATCATCATTGTAGCGTTAGTTGGGTGATATGTATGTCTAATTTGCACAACGTTTGAACGTGTGTTTTCGCATTGCTAAAAACGAATTAATATTCCAGACATTCCGCCTTGGATAGGGCATTGCGCAACTTGGAATGATAAGGAAATATGTCTCTTTTCCAAGACCAAGGCGACATCGGAGACAACGGCTCGGGGCGTCTAGGTTGGTAACGCTCCTGGTGACAGAGCCATCCGCTGGTCTCAGAATGACTCGAGAATCACCGAGACATCTCTTGGCATAATTTCCAAGCGCTCCCCTTCCCCCCCTAGGAAAAAAAATATGACCACGGAATACTAGATATTAAACAGCAGGTCCCCGTCACCGCTTCTGTTGTTTATTCTTCATATTGCTCTTCATTAACAACTTTGAAGACCGCACAGGTCTGCCATCAAGGCTCAAAATGTTGATACCTGCACGATTGCTTAGCTTGTTTATCCTGATTGCTACCTCTGCCCAAGGTGCGCCGACGAAAGAAGTTCGCGTAGATATTGAGGGGAAATGTAGCAGGGTCCAAGTAGCGATTCTCGGTGCTGGCCTTGCTGGAATCACTGCTGCCCAGTCATTGAACGACGCAGGCATCAAGAACTATACACTCGTTGAGTACAACGACCGAATCGGCGGACGTGTATACAATCGCGCGTTTGGAAAACAGCCAGGCAAGGACGAATCCTACTTTGTGGAGCTCGGCGCGAATTGGTATGTAATATATACCAAACATTCCATGGCTTTGTGGTTCAGGCTAACGACATAGACAGGGTTCAAGGGACTCAAAGTATAACGGAAGAGAATCCAATTCTGACCTTGGTCAAAAAGTACAACCTAACAAACACGTATTCCGACTTCTCCAACCTGACGGTATACAACGAGACCGGTCAAGTACACCCTGGCAGCTTGACGGAAAGGTTCGAAGAGCTTAGTGCATCGTACGATGAAGCCACTGCTGCTTATCAATATGACGCTGGCGAAATAATTCTCCGGAATCAGCAAGACCGCAGTGCCCGCGCCGGTCTCGCCATTGCCAACTGGAGGCCGGGAAGCGACCCGCTGGCCCAAGCCATCGAGTGGTCCTCGATGGATTTCGAATATGCCAATCCACCAGAGGAGACGTCCCAGCAGTACTCGGTTGTCAATACCAACACATCCTTCCAACGTTGGGCTGACGCGAACAACCTTGTACACGATGCCCGAGGGTTTGCCATGTTCTTCAAGGAGGAAGCGAAACTGTTTCTGGACGAGAGTCGCCAGTTGAAGCTGAATACTATTGTGAAGAACATCACCTACTCTTCAGAAGACATCACAGTGTACAACGATGATGGCAGCTGCATCACTGCTGACTACGCCATCTGCACGTTCTCGTTGGGGGTCTTGCAGAAGGAAGTTGTCAGCTTCTCGCCCGAATTGCCACGATGGAAACGTACTGCCATCCATTCCATGACCATGGGCACCTACACAAAGATCTTCATGCAGTTCAAGCCAGAAGATGTCTTTTGGGACAAGAGTACCCAATTCTTTTTGTACGCGGATCCAGTGCAGCGGGGCTACTATCCTTATTTCCAGTCCCTGGATCACAAAGATTTTGTGGACGGCTCTGGCATCCTCTTCGTCACTGTGGTCGACCAACAATCCTACGTCGTAGAGGCCCAGGACTTTGAAACCACCAAGAGACAAATCATGGACGTCCTAAAAGACATGTTCCAGCGAGATATTCCCGATCCCATTGATTTTTACTATCACAACTGGACTCGCGAACCTTGGGCATACGGATCATACTCGAATTGGCCGCCGGGTCTGACGTTGGAGATGCATCAAAACATACGCGCCAATCTTGGCAATCTGTGGTTCGCTGGCGAGGCAACTCATCCACAGTATTTTGGTTTTTTGCAGGGCGCGTATTACGAGGGGAAGAATGCAGGCGAGGCTGTTGCCGGCTGCATCAAGAACAAGGAGGGTTGTGTCAGGGAGGTGGCGTATGAGGTATTGAACGGAACGACCGCTACTGACAAATATTCAAAGGTCAATGGATGGAGTACCAAGACATTTGTTAAAGAGGATGGCATAAACATTAAAAGCTAAGAGTGTAATGTGAAGGTTGAAGAGCTTCAGATATACGGTGACTTGGAATGTTCTCTTAAGTGGATATTCCTGCCAGCACACTGAAAATACCCTACCAAACCTCATTAGTGCATATAAGTTCCCTACAAGGGAGCTCAGCCAATATTCAAGGCGGGGAGTTTAGCAACGCTCTACAAGCAGCTTATTATTGTTAAAGTGTAGGTATACAGGCATACAGCACCTAGCCATTTTAGGCCTATCTAATAGGTAAAAGCTAGCAGCATTTTAGGTATAGGATTTCCTTACCTAAAGTAGGAAAATCTAATAGTACGTACGTACATTTTACCCCAAAGGCTATATCTACGTAAAATAACGTATAAAGATATCTAGTAGTTGGTTATATAATATGTATAAGTAGATTACAGTAAGGATAACTGTTAAATGTGGTAGGGTACATAAGTAGGCAATAAGTCAGCAGAAGTAACAATACGGACGCTCGGGTATTCTTTTGCAGGTTTGACAGTTGGAAAGCAACAGCCGAGTCGATGGCGCCGACGTCCCCATAATTCGGCCTTACAGCGCGGGCTGCCCTGGCCGGACATTAGCGTCCTCCGACCGATAATGGTACTAAAGTGCATGTTGAATTTCGACGAGATTGGTGTCACTTTGCAGGACAAGAACAGCTGTTCAGCTTATCGTGGAAGTACCTAATACAACGGCGTTCTGTACGCGGTACCGGTACCCAAGGGCACCTCAGACGGCAGTCCTTTGGAAAGTAGACACGTTGGTATACCGTACGACGCTAAACTCCTATTTCACCGCATCTCGATGAGCATAATCTCATTGCGTTTTCGGACTCCTTGGGGCCATCCCTGGTGTCTCAATCAGACGTCATCTGCGACGCCATTCCAGGTAACTAAATCATCCAAAACTGATGCAACTTTCTTATCAAGACAGTACCTAACTCTTTTCGGTCAACTAGATTCACTCACAGGGCCGAAGACTCAAGTATGCGTGTTTGATCTGCCTGAAGAGACCAGCTGCCGCTCAATCATCAATCCAACTCTCCGTAGTCGAGAGTGTCCTGCAACCTTGGCTACTTTGTGATTATTCAAAAGGTCGGCTTGCGAAAGTAAATCTTCTAACAGGCTTCTTTAGGATAAGGTTCGCTACGCTGTGATGCTCTTTTTCATGCAGAGCCTTGATGCTCGCTGGTGAGTATCTATTATGAAAACGCGGCCCATGAGTCTCTCCTCTATTTAACAGTTTCCCGAATCCAGGCACTTCTACCGAGTACTGGACCAGCTCTGAAAATACACAAATGGTTGTGAATTGTTGTGGTTTGTTTAATTCTCGTCCTTGCCTGATCCCGACAGCCGCCCAAGACATGGCGAAATCCATCAATGACGATCATTCAGCCCAAGCATCGCGTTATGCCGCTTAAGGAAGCCTTGTCTCGAACTATCATAAATTTATTCCAACGCGGGTCTTTTGGCAGCATCACAAGCCGGGATGCTCTTTCGTATGGCCTTGCTCTATAGCAGGGGTAGCTCTTTAAAAAGGTCAACCCCTAGGCATCAAGTCCTTCAACTCTTCACCATCCTTCATCACCTTGAAAAGACTCTACATCATGGCGAATGCATCGAACGACGGCCCAAATTGGGTGTCAACAATACAGCTACCTGATCATCAAACCGGCAGCACGGAGAGCACGCAGGAATTCGCGGAGTGTGCCCACCAAACCCACAATACGACGAACAACAAACGAATCATTGTTTGCTGCGATGGAACATGGAACAATTCGTAAGCCCAAAGAAGCCCTGAAGAGCTTTCTTGCACTAGCAAAGTACTAAGTTTCATTTTACAACAGAAACGAGAGGGGTCTCCTTCCCACTAACGTTGCTCGCCTTTCAGCTGCGATCGCCCACAAATGTTGTACAGGCATGCCGCAAGTTGTGTACTACCACCGAGGAGCGGGTACAGACTCTTCCAAGATTGGAAAATACCTCGGAGGCGTCTTTGGGAAGGGCGTAATCGAGGTAAGCTCGTCCTTTATCACGATGTTGTAGTTCTCTTATAAATACCCAATTCTGATAAGCAATTCGCGGTTAGGATATTGCGGACATTTACCGCTTCATCGGCGATAACTACAACCCTGGGGATGAAATAATCATTCTTGGCTTTTCTAGGGGTGCTTTCACCGCTCGTTCGGTGTCGGGGCTCATCTGTAACATCGGTCTCCTAAACCGTGTGGGAATGTCACAATTCGCAGCAATCTTCCACGACTACCAGAACTTCGCCAACTGGAAGCCAGGCATGAAATTCAACAAGGATAAGCACCTTGTGGGATTTACTTTCTCCAACCTTGAGCGCCTTGGAAAACTCAGAAAGGATCCCGCAAGACGTAGCAATGCTGAATTGGAAGAAGAGCTTATCAACTTTAAGACGAAAATCTTCAATTCGATGGCGGAACACAAAGAAGAAAACGATCAACAAAGGCTTCGACAAATGGCACAGTTTTACAGACAGGGCCTGGTAGAGGTAAAAGCTCCCGTCTCATGTTTTTTTTCGTTTTGCTCTTCTATTATACGTTTTCGTCTGACCAGATCCTTAGCATGAGATGATTTTGCGCAAAAGGATGCCAGACAATAACTGGGTCCCCACAGAAGTCAAGGTGAAAGCAGTAGGTCAGTACAAGAGTTCAAATGAAAACGATTCATACAGGCTGTATCAACTAACAGGCTCACGGTAATTAGGTGTATGGGATACTGTTGGAAGCCTCGGCTGGCCGAAGATGCCTTGGGAGAAGATTCGCAAGGATCGCAGCGCCGAAGAGGTATCAATCCTGCTTTCCAGACCCTACTTCCCTGGCCACCCAGATCAGGTATACTGACAGTTCCAGCTTCGGTTCACAAGCCTTGACGTTCATCCCATGATTGAACATGCTTTCCATGCACTTGCGCTGGATGAGTGGAGAACAGCGTTTGCACCGACATTGTGGGGAATAAAGGACAATAAAAAGCAAACTAAGCTTCGACAAGTTTGGTTTCCCGGTAGCCACAGCAACGTGGGCGGGGGGATTGCCGACCAACAAATTGCAACAATTGCTATGGCTTGTAAGTGATATTGTCCCACTAGAGAAAGGTGGTAATCAAACGTAGGCTGACCAAAGGACGATGCAGGGATGGCCGATCAGCTTACCTCAATTGGTGTTGAGTTTAGCACCCCTGAGATGAGGCGTCTTTTCTGTACACTTGAACCTGACGCCAAACCGCGTGAGTGGGCGTTAGGCCGGATCTCGAACCCTAAAGGCGTTACGTCCTTCCCAGACCAGGCATACAACGCGTTGTGGTACCCTTGGCAGAGAATCAAGGGTGCAAACACCATTCTTAGCACCCGCACGCCTGGGAACTATAAGGAAGATGGCGGAAATTCCTTGATTACGGATACAAAAGAATTCATTCACCCTTCGGTGCGTATCAGATACCTCAACAAAGGGCTGGGCCTTGATGACGAGGGCGAGTGGGATTGTCCGGCTTTGACAGGGAACGGATTCAAGCTCGATAAGGATACCACGCCTCCTGAGCGTGAATATTCGTACCCAAATGACCCAAATGACCCGATTGCCTCTACCTATGAGACGCTGAGTGGCAAGGTCTCTTCGGTCCACTTTGGTCACTCATTATTGGATACTAAATCCCATAAAGACCACACGCTTGTGGTCCACCAGATGCCCTTCGAGGAGGACCTCTTTCCGCTTGAACAAGCCAAGAACTACTGGTTCTGGAAGGCTGAAGATACCGGAAAGATTATCCGTGAGGAGCAAATCGGCATGTGGGAGCGTTTTTTCATCAAGGTTAATAATCATATGGTTGAAGCACAGAGGGACAAGGAAGTGGCAAAGAAGGCGTCAAGCTCTGGTCAGTCCAAGAAGTGGAGCTTGAGAGGACTGGTTTATGACAGGTACCGGTCCGCCAAAGGTCTGGCCGGTAAAATACTCAGCGGTACCGTTGGCAAATTGCTTGGCTCACAAAAGCCGCCTAAGCCTTCGGTATCCAAGGAGATTGGGTATCATGACATGAGCCCCTGGCAGCGGGGCGCCATGGCCAAGCCCAGACCAGGGAAACCTTAGTAGAGCTATGAGATGGAAGCTTAATGAACGATGTGTGAGAAAGGTCGTATGGTTCTATACAAATTGAAAGTAGGAAGGGGAAGGAAGAACTAAATGCTTGTAAAGAATCACGAAAACGCTTGAATTGGTCCTCATTTGCAGCAAGAGCATGTGATGCTTTTTTCCAACGCAGCGACAGCACGTCCGGCATATTCTCTGAGCTCTTGTTTCGATTTCCAGATTTGACAACTAATAACGATTTAAGGAGAAATCTTGAACCGCTTTGTACTAAGGCAACCAAATTGAATGGTTTCGCGCCACGTGTGAGTGAGACTCAAGCTATTAGATTCTTGAGTATGCACCGTGCTGGACACCACCCTTACTACGGATGTTGTCAGGTGCTTTGCCATTAAAGTTGAGTTCGTGACCTAGATTACTCAGACACTACGGTAAATGATACCAGATATACCAACAAGATGCTTTCAAAACTCGTCACTGGCCGAGGCTAGGGCCATATGTCGATGCCCAAGCGTCGTAAGCTGGGGAGAGCATCAACTGTTGCATATGTCGTCTTCGGATTCCCACATTCCCTCCGTCGAAAATCGGAAGAACCATAGCGTTGTTGAGAAGCTCCGCAAAAGGCTGCTCTGTATCATAGGCGGATCTATAAGTTTCGTGTCAATCCTACTGCGACAGTCGTTGTCATGATCCAAGTGAGGCAATATTTGCTTACACTCCAACTGCGTTGATAGCATCTGTTACAGCTTTGACAGCGGCATCGCTGCAATAGATCTTGGCTGCCAGCGCTAGCTCGCGCCTTGCGCTATAATCGCCCGGCCCGTTTTCCAAGGCGTGGGCTGCTTTCCACGTCAATGCTCGGCACGCTTCCGTCTGCATCTTGACACCGGAGAGAAGGTCGGCAACGGCCTGCCGCTCCAATAGGGGAACCTTGCCTCCGCGGCGGTCACCTTTGGCGAAGGAGAGAGCTGCGTCGAAAGCTGCACGCATTAACCCAACAGCCATGGCACCAACAAGCACGGCGCTGCAATCGAACGAGCCCGAAGCAATCGCCGCACCTTCCCCTGGCGCGCAGAGGACGTTCTTCGCCGGCACGCGGACATTGGTGTATTTGATGTGAGGTCCGGAAGTAGAGGTATGCCCAGGGGTTGAAACATGGCGCAGGACTTGGAAGCTTCCACTGCCGCTACGTTCGAGGTCCGCCGGGGTGACCAGAATGATCATGACGCTGTCTTCAGGGTTTCCGTCATGCGAAGGTGCGTTAGTCACGTCCCGGCAAACCACACAGGCTAAGTCGGCGCCCCTTGAATCCCAGCCCGCACTGTTGGTCGCCCAGATCTTCTCCCCGTTGATGATCCACTCGTCCCCCTCTCGATAAGCCGTGGTGTTAAGCCCTGGCGCGCCCTTTTCGAGGTAGTTTGCTACTCCGTCTGGCTCGCTGAAAACCAGCGAAGCGAGCGGCGTCCCTTGACCGCTAAGGAACGGCTCCAGAAACTCGCGATGTTCTGGCTTCTGCGTCAGGTTCAGAGGAGTCAGACCTAAGCCTGTCGCAAAGATGGTAAGAGAAGCGCTTGGCTCCACAGCATCTAGCAGAGATAGTGTCAGCATCAAGTTCGGTATGTTGCTTCGGATGCGGCTTTGCTAGTGGAACCGCCCTCTGTTCTATGGTTTGGCGGTGTGTTTACGGTTTCATTGATCTCTCCTACGCGAATCGTAGGTTCAGCAAGCAAGTCAAAAGTTTAGAAACCTCTTACAGCACTCTTCGACCATGATGGCAGCATCAATCAGTGACCCGCTGGCACCCCCAAGACCTTTGGAAATCTGCCCCTTGACCATTCCGCCCTCTACTGCTGCTCTGTATGTCGACTGAGTAGCTTGAAATCGCTTATGCTGTTCCACTTGCATGACATACTCGGCTCGTGCGGGCTTGAGTACATGATGCGCAAACTCAGCCGCAGTCTTGCGAATTTGCGCTTCGGTGGAACTGAGGTTGAAGTCGACAGGCATTCCTTCGGACGTCCGAGCTCACTGGTGCTGATTGCAAGAGAAATATAATCAGTGATGCAATACAAGAAGGAATCATACAAGTTTCTACATCTCGGTCATCTCTCCATTGACTACTTTCATGGTGCTTCTCGGGTGATTCGTATGCCGATCTATGAGGGTTTGCGATAGATCCAACAGCTGACATAGGTCTCACGTCACCTTCCTCATTTAGTCAAGTCTCTGCGGGTGTCCTTCTTATGTCAGATTTGCTAGTCCAGGAAGGGTCATAATAAGAGGTCTAGAGTTTCGATCAAAGTTGTGATTGGGCTAGCCCAACATTCTTCTTGGCATTTCTCACGCTTTGCATCTGCTTGTGGGGTTTCTATTACCCTGAAGTAGGCCCAACCAAGTCAGACCAAGAAATCCCTCAAGCTCACTCGGACAGGACCACCGATGGCAGACTCTGAACGAACGGAAGTGGGTCGGGCGAGCATCGTGGGACCAAGGTATCTCGCGGGGAACATCGTGCGATTCGGGTACATACTGGTAACAATGTTCCTGCAAAGCCGCACGTCTAAAGAGTTTACGTATCTTGCATTAACGTGGCTTAAAAACACCCTAGTAATCAACGAGGGGTGCGTACGACACCTGTTTGCAATCCAAGACAGGTTAATCATGCATCGCTTGTATAGAAAGTCTTGTATCTCCAGTCAAGCCCCCGGTTTGTTATCGTGCCACACTTGCCATTGCTTCCCACGAGAGGCCATCCTATTAACATGACTGCCTTGGTCATGATAATAAACAAAAACCTTCTCTGATACATATGTTACAACTGGATAGCAAAGGCGTCTGTCTCTTGACCTCATCACATCTAGCCTCATGGCTTTTCCCTGCGGCTAAAGCATAGCTTCAGATTTTTATTTGGCTCACATGGAACTAAAGAATAAGAGCATCTGCCGAATTCATTCTGACAGGAAAACCACTTGATGGTCCTAAGGTTATCCTAACCATCAATAACCTCTACCAAGCCCAAATCTCGTCCGGCACGTTCACCAACTTTCCTGACGTGGTCTCACGACTCGCCCCGTCAATGATTTGAAGCACTCCGTTAACGGAGCTCTCGACATCACCAAGAAGCTCAACATCGTAGTTCCATTGCTTGGCTGCATATTCGCCCATAGAAGTCCGGACGAAGCCCGGGTTGATAGCCACGCTAATCAAGTTCTCGTTCTGTACATGTAATCCCTTCACAAGCCAATTGAGTGCAGCTTTGCTTGGGCCGTACGCGCCACTAGGGACAGGATTGAAGCATTCGATGGAGCCGATTATTGAAGAGATGCCGATGAATTTCGGATCAAGCTCTCCTGCTTCTCTTGGCTTGTTCATCAGTGGCCAAAGACCTTGAAACACCATTAAGGGCGAGATGGTGTTAACCTCGAAAACGCTTCTGAGGTCTTCGGCGCTAAGGGACGCCACCGGCGATGCTGTACAAGATGCACCAGCATTGCTGATCAGGACATCGATGCGGCCAATAGCGCTGGACGTTGCCTGGTCAAAGGCCTCACGGACAGCAGCCGGTGTTGGGGCTTCGGTGAAGTCGAGCAACATGACGTGGAGCTTGCTGCTGTCGCCTTTGGTAATATCCCCAATGCTAGATTGCAATAAGGCAGCAGCTTCTCTGTTACGGACCGAAGCAACGACAGTCGTCGATGGTCTGGCAAGCAAGCCCTTGACAAGGCCTAGCCCTATACCTTTGTTGCCTCCTGTAACCACATAGACAGTGTTTGTCATGTTGGCAAAACGGTTGAAAGCTGGAATAGAAGACAAATGAGGGGTGAAGGGTCGATAAACTGTTTGTTTTTACACGCGTTCTTGTTGATCGGTATAGAAAAGAGACGTTTGACTTGCGCTGCACACCAAGCTGGCCACGTAAGAGATAAACGAGCAGTAAGAATCTGTGATCTGCACCAGATTCAAGCGTCTTTTGTTTGGAGTAGATGGAACAGAAGGACTATGGTAGGCAGAAAATGGAACCATTTAAGAAATTCGACCCTTTGTCCCATGGCGGGAAAATCCGGATAACTAATCATGAGAAGTGCAGCATTTAGCGGAGATGTCAGCTTCAGCCCTCGGGGGACCGGTCTACTCCACCTTTCCCCATGCGATGGGGAAGTGCGCCGCCATCTGGCAATAAAGCTAGCATGCTTCTTCTGATGGTGGAGGTGCGTACCTCATCCTCTTCAGCTCTCAACGGGAAAATAAGTAGTAACTTGTGAGTCAGACCGAGGTACAGGGCCAAATGCGTTACATGGTGCGCTTGGAGTATGGGTATTTGGCCCATGTGGTTTTGCCGTATCTAACTGCTTTTGGCAAGAGCATCCATACAGAAAAGTTCAAAGCTTTTGTCACGTGAAAATGCACTAACAACTAAGTGCACTCCTTATAAGTGTAAAAGCTTAAGAAGACTAAAGGCAAACAAGATTCAAGAGAGCTCTAAGACAGATTAAACATAGAAGTTAGTTCTAATAGTTGGGGTTTCTGAGAAGGACTGGTCAGACTGAAAATACCTCAGGGGAGGACATGGTCAACGTGGCTAACGTTATGGGCCTTCTTTTTGGGGTATAGATACATTGTTCCTGGGTTCGTACGTGGGAAGAAGTAAGAAACTATAGATAGGTGCGTGTGAATGGAGGGAGGGATAAAAACAAGAGGTGATTGTACGGTTCTATCATATTGATACAACTCCAGCACGTCGAACGTGTACACCTAGCTTACCTTTCCTTGGAAGGGTCACTTGGACTGGCTAGTTAGGCCCATGGAACCTGGTGAAGTCAAGTTGGGTTCTGGCCAAATATGTCAGTCCAAGCAGAGAGCTATGGCCTGGGGAAATGCGTAGATGGCGAAGGAAATAAGATTTGCGGATGCGCTATTTCGGTAATGGCGGAAGGCCAGAAAGACGATAACACGACTGTCACTAAGAGCCAAATTCCATCCTATATCTACCATAGTGTCTTTCCATTCAAGGCAGCATGTTATTGGTAGACCCTGACCATCACGCCCCATGTCAGAAGTCTCCGTCTTCTCGTCGTTGGAGTGTTCTTATGAATACACTGTAGCTTTCGGTTAGAAAGCAACATGCTACGTGAATACGCATAGTGGTGGGTCCAGGTTCATTTCCAACATGGAAGTTCTGTGAAGCATGGTTAGAGTGACTAGGCAGATCTTCTCGGTAAATGTTGGCTTATTTAGGAGTACGAGTCGCTTTATCTAACAGTGTTGTTGATCAAGTAGGGGGATTAACCCCCATTTGGGTGAATGAACCCTTTTCCGTTCACTCTTCATTGCCACACTAAGAACTTGCTGCGTTCCATTATTCTAGGCAGTGAGGTACTCAACCCAATCATTATTCTAATCGAAAATTAAAGATACTTGTTGGTCGATAGGGTTGCAGAGTTCGCAGACGCACAAGTCCATATTACTGGCAAAAAAGAAGTATTCTGTTCCGCATGTTGAATCGGATTATCAAGCTAAAACTATCATTCGCAAATGAAAAGCAGACGTTCGAAGCTTAAAATCATAGATCAGGTCCTCCTCGTAACCTCCCATCCCGGCAACTCATTACCATTATTATTATAGTTTCCCGTACTTCTCAAGTGCAGCTCGGGTGGAGTGGACCTGGTTCATAACATTGGTTGACCCATTGGACTTGCTAATCCGGATTCCTTGGTTTGTGTTGCTCAAAGCACAGGCCCCTTCGTGAGACCTTGGTATTTCTCGATCGATGTCTTGAGGGATCCCATGAGCTTATTAGCTTCATCTTGGATATCACCCGCTCTGTTCTGCACGTTGTTGATAAGGGTAATGGCGGCCGTCTAATGAGCAAGGTCAGATCAGTTATTCTAGACACGCTAAGCTCGGAAACTGGGGTGTTGGTGAAACGTACGTCAACAGCTCCCTCAATTGTTCGCAAGGCGGCCGCAACCGGTGCGCCAATGATTGGGACAACCGTGAACAAGCCAGCTTTTCCAATGAGAATGTTAAGGAGCACCTGGTGTACACGGACGAATTCGCGGAACGCATCGAAGATGAGGTCAGAATCGGGACCGGGAGAAACGGGCGGCATTGCCCGCATCGCCGGAAGGGCAGCGGTAGCGGTGCGAACGATGTCACTGAAACCCACAATGATTTGCTGTGTTCCTCAAACGCTTTAGTTACATAGTCTCCACCTTGTCGTGCGGAGTCGGCGGACCGAGTGCGATCAAGGGTAGGATAACTCTCTTACCGGGAAAGGTCCCTGACCAATGGCGATCAAAGGGCCACTGATGAGGGTGATACTATTGGCAGGCGCTTGAAGGGCTTCGGACTTGTCGGTGAGCGACTTAATGTTTGCAGCAACTTCCGCAGGCGTCAACTGGGAAAGTACACCGCTGGTGTGGGCAGCCAGTGCAACGACTGCGTACTTGAGCATGGAGAGCTGCATGTTGCTAGTTTTGGATTGGAAGATTGATGGAAAACTTGATGTAGAGATGGTAGAATGTGTTGAAAGGATTAAGAAGAGAGCGGTTGTTATTGTGCAGAAGATGCTTATGATGGCGGGAGACGAGCCGATTCTTATACTTGATTCTTGATACTGACTTCTGGTCTTCTTAGCGTACACTCAGCGTGGTGACTGTCGATTTCCGGTCTCTCACATATTCAACCAACTTTTCAACGCTTTCAAATCGAAACTACGTAGGAGGATGCATACTAGTTCTTACTGCTATATGCCGAGCTTTAGAGTTGCCAAGATCCCTTACCAGAAACGATCAGTGACCATTCAGCTCCGTTTAGCGACACTAGTTGCTTCTTCTCACTCAATCCTCGGAAAGACCCGTTTGACTACGCCCCGGATAAATGGAATGTTACCTATAGCGTAGGCATTAGTCACGGGTATTGCAGAGGCCGAAATGGCTGGGCTCAGAAGCACTCGTGATCAAAGAGAAGAAATATTCTAGCTAAAGAATGTTGTATCATAAATAGGTAATCCCTTAACGGTGTCTCCCTGCCGGATGCTTGTTAGTGGAGAGTGCAAGACAAAACCCAGATGATGTCGAAGGAAGGGCCCAGATATCTTCGTGAAGCTCGAGATTGCTGGGCAGGCTTGAATATAATTTTGAACAAGGCGCGCTGGGCATCTCCGAGCTGCTGCTTCGGGAGAAGGCCCTGTTGGTTGTTCTGTTCTAGCTCATGTTTATGACTAGCTCCCCTTAGCTAGGGCATCCAACGCCGGGATCAGAGACATTATGACGAAATGAGTGGAAGACCTGTCGTACGTAACCGAATGGTCGAAGCAGGTCCTCGGGTTCCTCATTTTAAGCCGTTACAGTGGCAGCGGCTTTTGGCGGGAATCTAACCAAGTCCGGTTGAAATAGACTTCACTAGTGTACGGGACAGGCCGAATCCGATCCGAATCCTAAATGTGCGACCTATTTCAGATCTGCCGGCCAGCCTTCTTCAGGTCTGACAATGGCCTCAAGTTCCTCTTTCTGATAATGCCACTTGACCAGTCTGATGGTCTTTGTATCCCTACATATAATCGTGACGTGACCATACTCTCAGATTGGACTGCGGCTCCAACTATTTCAATTCCAAGGAAGGGAGCCCCAAAGCACTGGGTCTCTGAAACAGGTACATGCTGTCACCAAATTGGTTCCCGCTTTTGGCTACCGGCCAAGGCAAGCGGGACAGATGTCTCGGATGAGCAGGTTCGGTTGCGGACATAGCTATCCAAGCCGCGGGTCTTTGATATCAGCTTGGCAGAGCCCAATGCCAGGTCACTGGTGCTGTTACTTTGTAGAGCCAGTGATGGTCGATGATGAGACATTTCTCGGTAGTTAACGGTGTTTCTCGAAGTGTTTCGGGACGGTTAAGACACGGGTAGGTTCTACAGGTATCCGTCTCTTATCAACCGCATTGGGAATAGGAGAAATATCAGCCTAGAAGATTAAGTTCCAGTGGATCTCCGAGTGGAATCTTGAAGTATTGTTGATGTAGAGGCGTTGCAACACGGTTGACGGAAAGGCTGGTCCCAAATAAGCGAGTGCGCCATACTATCAAGCCTTGCATAGAGCAGCACCCGCAATTTCCAAAATTATGCAAACCATGTATTCAGGTGTACCTCTTTCCTAAGTAAACATGTAACACGCATCAAGACTTGTTAATTGGGGTTAAAAGCGGCAGATAAACCTCTATAAAGTGAGGGGGGGAAGGAATTGGTTCGTTGAATCTATCCGGAAGGCAACGAGACGGGCAGACGTAGTTCCTTGGAAGCCTAGAGTCATCTTCGTGACTTCAAAGACATCTCAATATGCAAAATACGTCACAAGGCATTATATATGCTTCACAATAGCGTGTCATTTACGATGGCTTCCTGGATGAAGAAGGTAGTGATATTTCGAATTTGACAGTCTACTTGAAGCGTGATTTCAATGGTTGCCACAGAACCTTGCCAGCGAATTGGGTCTGTAAAAAAGCCATAGCCCACTTCTGACCTCTTTTGTTATGAAGTTAACTATTATGTTATGACAGGCTACTGGCGGAGGCGCGTCGTCTTGTACAAGGTATTGACGTGAAGTGTGATCAAGGTTTAGTGATGAACCCTGTTACTTTTTGAATATCCCAGATCATTCACCCAATCTTAACTACTTTTAGGTTTTCTTAGTTTCAGATCCCTGTTCTCCGAAACATGGACAATCTTTGCGACCAGTGACGCTAGGGTTCTCTTCCGGATTGCTAGCTAAAAACTAGTCTTAAGACTTTGGGAACCTCCAGTTACTTGAGAACCGATAGACCGCTCTTGGCGCTTCTTTACGCAATCAGGTCTTTCGCGAAAAACGCTTAATTAAGATCCGAATAGCTGGATTGACAGATAGTGTCAAAGAATGGTAGGCATAGTAACGTTAACAAACTCCTGTTTTCCATGGTTTAACATTCAGTGCGCCAAATCTCTAACCCGTGTAGCTCGAGAGCTAAAAGTCTCCTATATAGCTTCTGCAGACTTCTTAAGAGAGAACTGTGAACGAATCGTTCTTGATATCATTGAGACAATCCCGAGTCGTCAGTACGCATCAACTTCAGCCGCTATAATTCTATCCAGAGAAACAAACGAAAATGCCAATGCGCGCAGCGAGTGGAAAGTCGACTCTGGAATAGACCCGTGGTTCGGATTGCCAGTGAAAAAGGTTCATGCCTGCAACTCTTGACAGTCACCCATCAAAGTCCCATTTTTCTATGCTGGCTTTTGATCCGTCAGCTGAAACTATGCGTTTAGCGACGTAATTTACCCATGGAGGGGCGTAACACTAAGCTCAGGCTCCAAGAGTCCAGAAAGCAGAGGTGGTTTGGCTCCCAGCACGCGGACCACAATGATTATATTTCCTAGGCCCAACTGAGGTCTTGGTAACTGACGCTGCCGCGCGTGCGCCAAGGTGTGGGGAAATTGTGTCCTATCGCGCGTCTGCTGATAGCTCTCGCGAGCCAAGATCCTTGGTTGTTGGCAGAGGGACAGAGCGAAGCCGGAAAGCCGAGAGCCCCCGAGCTCGTAGGATGTGAGGCTCTTGGCCCGCGACTCGGTCCTTTTATGGCCCAATTAGATCCCAAAAGGTTGGTGATAAGCGAATCCCTGGGCCTCAACTTCCCGAGACCTTCTGGAAAGTCCCTGTCTTGGACTAGGCACAAGACACCCAAGACGCTTGGCTGTCATGGTCGTGTGCCCTGGTGCCCGGGTTCGACCAGCTTTTCCTACTTGTATTCCTGTTCCGTCACATATGCTTGCTAGTTGATTGTCGTACCTAGACTCTTCAGCTATCAAGGGAGGGGCTCTTTCAGGGTTGGACGCCAGTTACTTGACCTGATTTCAATGTTGATCTGGGCTTGGTATGTACCGCATCACTCATATATCAAGTCTAGACCAACCCCAGCGCGGCAGTCCATTTGCCTGAAACTTACCAGACTCCCTTCACATATTTCCCACCTATATCTCTCTGAGTGAGATCATCCTTTCCACTGCCAAGGTTTTGAGATGCGACGACACATCTTGACCGCCACACGTTACTAAAGTATCCGTGCACAACGCTGACAACCTGGTGCTCCGGTCACAAGGGTGCTCCTAGACTTTTCATGATTGTTAAGCCTTCTACTTCTTGTACATAATACTAATTCTTGAGCGAAATCCGAAATCATGGCAAACATCGGCAAGAAGATTTACAACCTGCTTGCGCCCTCCGCCGAGAAGGGCGACGATGGCCGCGATATGTGGGGTTCTCGATCGTCCTTCATCTTTGCGGCGATGGGCGGCGCCGTTGGCCTCGGCAACCTCCTTCGGTTCCCCTCCATCATCTTCAACAACCACGGCTTGCAGTTCTTCATCCCCTACTTCATCTCGCTCGCCTGCCTGG
Organism: Colletotrichum cereale; assembly: GCA_034509685.1. NCBI lineage: Eukaryota > Fungi > Ascomycota > Sordariomycetes > Glomerellales > Glomerellaceae > Colletotrichum > Colletotrichum cereale. Next base: position 31,796 of record JASUDE010000332.1, on the reverse strand, counting down.
CCATTCCGACGCTGCTTCTCGAAATCAGCATCGGCCAGGCCTACCGCAGCGGGTGCGTGCTGGCTTGGCACCATGCTCACAAGCGGGCGAAAGGCGTGGGCTTTGGTGTCGTCTACATCGGCTACGCCATCGTCATTTACTACGTGCCTATCATTGCGTGGATCATGACTTACTTTCGACACTCGTTTGTCAGTCCTCTGCCATGGACTGGCCGCAATGAGGAGTTCTTCTATGGCACCGTTCTGCAAGATGTCCCGGGCGTCGAGGGCAACTTGACGGCCGACGGCAGCGCCGTTCAAGACTATACCTATTACCCGGGCATGGGAATGGTCACCGAGACGACCCTGTGGAACTTGTTCACTTGGTTTGGTAAGTGACGCACTGCCAATTCTTGCAATGGCTTCTCGTTGCTGACGTTTCATGCCTTGTCAGTGGTCTGGCTCTGCATGTTTAAGGGCATCGGCCTTACCGGACGTGTGGTCTACTTCACCATGGCCATGCCCCTGGTTCTCATGATCGTTCTCATCGGCCGCGGTTGCTCTCTTCCCAACGCCATCGATGGCATCCGCATATACTGGACTGAGTGGCACCCAGAGAAGCTCTCTTCAGGCACCATCTGGCAAGAAGCATGTGGCCAGGTATTCTTCAGCACTGGAATTGGTATGGGGTAAGTAATCGTTAAAGGCTCAACGCTTAGATCTTCGAAGTATGATGGCTAACATTGCCCCGCCTCCAGATATTACACCAGTTACGCCTCTTACAACTCCAAATATTCCAACGCCGTTCAGGACTCGTTGATTATCTGTATCTCGAATTCTCTCATCGAAATCATCGGCTCCATGTCCGTCTTCGGGGTTGTCGGCTACCTCGGCATGCACCCCGACACCGGCGAGAGGCTCAACACGTTTGTCGTCGGTTTCCTTACATACCCCGAAGCCATTTCCGAGATGCCAGGTGCCAACTTCTGGGGTGTCCTCTTCTTCGCGACCCTCTTCATCCTGGGTCTCGGTTCGGCTTTCGCCTTGCTCGAGACGTTGGTCACCATGGTGTGCGACACCGACTGGGGCAAGAAGTATTCTCGTTCCTGGGTCTCGACTATCATTGTCATCGCGTCTTTCCTCATCTCCCTGCCATTCTGCACGGGATTCGGATACACACTCGTCGATGCGGCTGACACCTGGATAAACTACCTGGCGCTGTTCTGGATTGTCTGGTGCGAAGCCGTCTGTGCCACGACACTCTATCGCTACCGTGATGTTGTTGACCAGTGCGGTCTCCTGTCGTGGTGCTTGTACAACGTGTTTGGTTATATCGGAGGCATGTTCATTGGTCTCGTCGTGGCTCATTCGGTCTCTGCTGAGGCTGGTGCCGGCGTTGGCTTCGGTATGTTCATCGTCGGAACCGTATCTTCGGTACTACTCGCCTCTGATCCGACTGCCTACTGCCCCAACTTCTTTAGCAAGAACTCCGTCATGAGACGTTTCTGGTACCTGACCTCATATTCGGTACGTGCCCAGTCATATTTCCTTGAAAACGGTTCATAAAAACTGACTTAATTCCCCAGGGCAACCAACTACGCCGTGATATTAACGCCACGATCGCCACCGGCGGACAGTGGAAGATTCCCGCCATCTGGGCGTTTGTGCTGAAGTACAACACGGCGCCGATCGTCGCCATCATCTTCTCCTTTGCATACCCGAACTTTTACTCTGAAAAGCGCTGGGACCCCCTCCATATCGCCGGCTTCACTTTCATGCACCTCGTTCTCGTTAGTTCACTCGTCGGCCTCGTCATGCCGCGCTGGTTCAACGTGCTCGTTCCCGAGCACAAGAAGACCGGAGGCGACTACCCCGTAATGCCAGGTACGGTATTTTCGAGGGCGAATGCGGCCGGCACACTGGACATCGACGGCGTGCCGCAGACTTCCGAGGAATTTGCTATCGAGGCTCGTGCGCCAAGCTCCGAGGAGACTTGGACGCAGGACAGAAGCTCATCACAGGAAAAGGTTGCCAATAGACGCCAGCAAGGCATAATTTAGCTGTGGAAATTGCCTAAATATTTCCAGGGATATTCACTGAGATCACATAGCCGACCGCTTGCGTACAGCAGATGCATGAATAAACATGTTTGCCTTTGGACCGGCCTTCAGCGTAGCACAGATATCGCCTATTGCCAAGTTGGCATTAGGACTTGACAAGGACCCAACAAGAAGGTACTTAACCAGCGTACAAGGGTGAGTTTGTGCCCGAATACATGTTGATCTCTGCGCCCATACGGCTGCTGTGATTGGGATATACAAGAAACACAGTCTCACAGCAATGAGACCTTTCCGCCGTCAAAACACTTCCTTGCGCCAACTACCGTGGTGAATCGGCAAAGATCCTTCGAGGACTGCTGCAATAGGTCAAAAACCAAGAGGTCGGTGGCCAGTCGATACGGGATCTCCGCAACTGCACCCCTGCAAAGCCAAGACCCCCAATGCCGAAAGAGGATGGTGGTTTGTACACCGATGGGCCGACGAATGAGCATCAGGGTCTCTAGAAGAGGAGATCCTCAGCGGTGTCACCCTGTCGTGGAGCTCAAAAGGGACACAAGAGGGCACCCTCTTCTAGATGCCAACCTGGTTCTCTCTCCATCATCTATTCAAACTTGCAAACGCTCTCATACACGACCCGCTTACTCGAGAGCCATCACCATGAAGTTTACCAAGCAGTTCTCGGCCGTCGTCTTCGTGTAAGACTTCCGTATCACGCTGGCGGTGTACTCCACTGACACGAGACCAGCGCGGCGCCAATTGCTGCCCAAAGCACGTCGGACCTATACTCGCTACTTCCAATCGACTTGACCGCATCCATTACCCTCCCGGTTGAGACGGACGTCACAGAGCCTAGCTGCCCGACCGTCACGGAGGTGACGGAAAGCTGCGCCACATGCCCGGCGCCGCAGTGCCTCACAGTGTCCACCCTGACGCAGTCCTGCGGCTGTCCTACGCCGGTGTTTACGGAGTTTCTCTCTATTCCGTGCAGAAACCCCTGTGCTCGCGTCGGCTGCAGCGTCAGCTACACCGTCATCCCGGGAGAAGAATCTTGCGACGGTACCGGAAGTGGAACGGCCACCGCCACGGCGTCGGTGACCGACTCAACAACTGTCACGGCGACACCTACTGAGACGCCTGGGACAGGAACTGGTTCAGCGACAGAGACTGGGTCCGGCGCTTCGACCTCGGCGGCTTTAGGTTCCCCGACACCAAACGCAGCGGGGAGGTTAGGCGCTCCATTCAGGTTGTGGTGAACATGGCCGGCCCGTTGACATGGTACGTTCTCAAGACCAGACATGCGAAAATGGAGGTATCTAGGAGTGTTTGGCGAATGGTTCAGGGAGGGCCTCTCAACTCCGTGTTACTACATTACACCCATGATCGAACGTAAAGAACGAGCTTGGCTCAAGTCGTCGCCCATGCATCAGCCGTCCACGACTCCGGACTGAAATCTGGCCAGTAGAGCCCTTGGGCACCATCATTGTAAATCGAGGCATCAATAAACTGCAGATCCAGAACCGGCTGGGTCAAGAGCTCCTGCAGAGATGGTTCGTTGAGTGCCATGCCGGCCGTCGTGTTCTGCGCCTGGAAAGACTGGCCGGGGGTCACGGCGTCGATGAATGCGGGCGTGGCCGAGGGCATCGCCGCAGCCGTGTCTCCTTCGGCGGCGTAGCCTCCCCGACGGGCCTGGGCTGCAGCCATTGTTCTCTTCATGGCGTCGATGTGCTGGCAGAACTCCTCGGCTGCGTAGTTGCCGTTGTCCTTCAGCTGCGAGAGGAACTGGGCGGCTTCCTCGAACTGCTCCCTGTCGTTGTGGCTTTCCTTTCCATCCAGTAGGCTGGACACGGCGAGCACGGTGGCTGCTGAGAAGAGGTACTGCGTGAAGAAATAGTCAAAGGTGGCGAAGGAGCCATCGATCCAGCATTCTGTTAGAAGCCGGCACGAATGACGCGCACAGCGGATGCACGTCTCTGCTAACGTCATGGCGGTTACCGGGATTTGAGGTTCAGGGGCATCTGGTGCGCCCCAAGACGCCACGTGTGTACGAAGGACGTGAAGCAGGATGGGACGTGTGGTGCACACAGCACACTGGGGTTGGAGTCAGTCAGTGTCACTTTGATGCCGCGAGGTTCACCAACGTACCTGATTGAAGTTGAGGTGCAGAGAGATTGGCTTTGGTATGCGGTCTGATGTGGGCTTGTAGTCGAGATGGAGCTGAGGAGGAAGTTCCTCGGACCATCCACGGAGCTCTTTGAGTGCTTCTTGCACTCTATGTGATAGGGAGGTTTGCTGATGTCTTCTCCGGTAAATGGATGGAACCACCCGTCCCAGCAGACTGGCGAGCTTTATACTAGCGACGAAATAAGATGCGTCTGCAAAATCATCTGCGACACTCTCATCTACTGTCGGGTTAGACGGGAGATCGACTTCGATATCGATGTCATGTATGCCAACGGGATGGCTGAGTTTCACTGCCCACATCCTATCAAAGATGTATGCCGTCCACCATACCCTGACCCGGTGCTCGCGGGCGGCAACATCCCTGAGCTGCGACTCTGGAACGTTGAGATGAAGACCCATTACAACGGCAAGTCTGGTCGCTGAGCCGGCAAAGGTGTATGCGGTGTGCCGTCGGTTGAGTGCAAGCGAATAGAACGACTACCAAGTATCAGCGAGAAAGAAGAAAAACAGAAATTGGCAAGGTATGGGAATCCCTACGAGTAACAGTCTCAGCTCAACAACATCAATCCTCGGTCTTTCACTAACGATGCGAAGGACCCTTGTCGCTCGTGCGAAATAACCCATACCCGGGAAGTGCTTCTCCGATGTGGCCGACCGAGTCGAGTACATGGCCCCGATGGCAAACAGCGCCCAAAGCTTGCTCTTGAGCAGAGAATCGCTCTCGGCCGGGTTCTGGAGAGTCTGCTCCAAGGCATCCATGATGAGACTCTTGCGGACGATGTGATAGCAACGGCTGACGTATCGCAGCGCGACTCCGACGAGAAGACGCGCCCTCGCCGGACTGGGCCACGGGCAGTCGGTGTCGGACAGCGTAAGCAGCCTCTCGTCCGTGGCGTAGTTGACTCGCGGGATGTGACTGTGTTCAACCGTCGAAATGGCCTGGCGGAAGCGGGTCGCGAACGCGGCGTCCGATGCCTCGCCGATGAGGATCGGGGTATGCGGGATGTTCATGTCGAAGAACCAGGGACGTTCGTCGAGCGAAGGAGGCGGGATGGCAATGGCATTTTCCGTCCTCTCCTTCGCCGGCGCCACTGTGGTTTCCGGGAGAAGGGCGCCTGCGCGGGCTTGCGTGTCCGCATTGCTGTTGTTCTTCAAACGCTGGTTTTCGGCAAGAAGATCATCTATGTAGCTGAGCGTGGAGGTGTTAACAGGGATTGGCTCGTGACGTTTTTCTTTTGGAGCAACAAGTAGGACTTACCGCTGGCTGACTTTCACCATGCGGTTTCTACGAGGATATGTGCATTCTGCGCCCTTGCTCGCTTGCCGGCAGTTATCGCAGGGCTGTCCGCCAGAGCACTTTACCTTCCTGGAATGGCATCGGCGGCATCTGGCGCAAAGAGTCGTCAATGTCAATCACCAGATACGCTTGGGAAGAGAGGATGGTACCCACGCTGTCGGTTTGGTCCTCGGACGGGTCGTACTCCCCGAAGACGTCAGAGGGGATCTTAATGGACCCCTGTCTTCAGCACTAGATAAATCTCCTTCGGACGCCATAGTGTTTCAATCAGAATGCCGACTCGGGCTGTAAGTCGTGGTCATCAAAAGACCGATTGTTCGGGGAAATTGAGCCAGATGCCGAGAGACGTGGTGATTAGAGATTTGAGAGCACCCGCTGGTTCACAGGATCTCTCTGAAATGTCCGCAAGTGTATAATGTTTAGTTCAGAAATATTATTCTTATTATCGAAGACATCGCCACCGGTTGAGCAGTGCTTCTTTGTTGTCGAAGCGAGATACTGCGAGTGAGAAGAGTGTCAGCCGGACCGAGATGGTTCGGCGTAAATGATGCGCTACGCCGAGAAAATATTGGTCATTTCCCCACATTATCGGCATCATGTGAATCTGGCCGAGCGTATTCGTCACGATTCAACCCCACAGACCTCCCCTTCCAGGGGGGGGGAATAACCGGCCATGTTCCCCAAGTCGGCATCTTGTGGAGTTGCCGACTCGTTCTTCGAGTTGCCAACCACTAGAATCGCATGTTAGTCGCATTTCCGTCTCAGGCCCGGGCCGGTCTTCATCAAGGTGCCTTGCGTGGCCCACTTAACAACGCCATTTGAGTCACAGGAGAGGACTGGAATAATGGAAGAGTCTTCTCCTCCAGAAGAACGCCTCCGAACGGCGGAGCTCCCGTAGGGGTTATATACCCTCGGGGAGCACCCCGGGTTACGGTCCGGCTTGGACATGTTCCAGTACAGAAACCAGCTTCTCTTCGTCTCAGTTCAATCAGAGTGACTCCCTCCAAGATGGGTTCCCCGAGCTCCGAAACCCCGGCCCGCGTGCCTACCGCCGAAGTGCCCCAATCAAATGCCGATCCGACCTTCGGCCCCATCCCGGCTGCTACCGTCCCTCCGCGGCCCGCTGCCATCGACGACGTGGTCATGGAGATGCCCGCATGGCGGAAGTGGGTAACCCTCTTCGTCGTCTGCTGGATGGCCCTGCCCGTTGTCTTCTCCGGAAGCTCCATCTTGTCGGCGACGAACGAAGTCGCTGCCGACTTTGACATATCGACGCATGCCATCACCACGGCCAACGCCGGTGTTTTCGTCGCCATGGCCATGTCCGCGCTGATTTGGCTGCCAATCACCGACATCCTCGGCCGAAGGACGACTTATCTGGTGGCCAACGTCCTGTTGACCATGTGCTCGGTTGGCTCGGCGTTGTCCAACAACTTTGCCTGTTACACGGCAATCTGGATTATCGGGGGAACGACGGGTCCGTTCTTCCTTGTCGCGGGACAGACGATCTTGGCCGATATTTTCGATCCTGTGAGTCGGGCCTTCGGGCGGCAACACGCGAGAGAGGCATCTCTAACAACTTGGGAACAGACAACTCGTGGAACTGCCGTCGGTTTGTTCTTGGGCAGCTGCGTCGGAGCAAACACAATAGGTGAGTGGAAACATGCGACCTGAGCCTGCCGTCTGTCTAACATGAGCCTAGCTCCGCTGACTGGTGGTGTGATTGTAAACTTCACCAGCTGGCGGGTCATCTACGGAGTCCAGGCGGGAATGGCATTTGTTGGTCTGATCATGGCCTTCTTCTTTGTGCCGAAAGCCAGCGAGCTAGCCAAGCACCAAATTGCAGAAAAGACCCCTGTGCGGTCCCTTGGTGAACTCGCCCACGCTTTCAACCCGATGGGGGTTTTTCGCCAGTTCAGGTACCCCAATGTCCTCGCCGCCGTATGTTGCCTTGTTCGCTGCCATGCTTTGCTTGTGTCTCGCAGGTGTTCTAACCCCATGCATAGAACTTTGCGTGCGGGCTGCTGGGCTTCAACCAGTACGGCCTGCTCAGCTCCATCAGACGCGTCATCAACCCGCGCTTCAATCTCACTTCCCCCCTTATCAGTGGTCTGTTTTACTTGGCTCCGGGTGCAGGCTTCTTGATGGGTAGCATTGCCGGTGGTAGAGTCTCGGATCACGCCGTGAAGCGGTACATTCGCAAGCGAAACGGCCTCAGACTTCCACAAGACAGGTTGACGAGTAGCTTGCCGGCCATCTTCATCGTTCTTCCAGCCGGGACATTATTGTTTGGGTGGAGTCTACAGAAGGAAGTTGGCGGGGTGGCGTTGCCTGTCATAAGTTCCTTCTTCCAGGGTCTTGGGCTTATGTGGTCTTTCAGCGGATTGAATACATACTCTGCCGGTAAGTCTTCCTTCCTTCGCATACACCTGCATTTTCTACGGTCAATCATCTAAACATGACCCATGCAGAGGCACTACCTGAACACAGAACTGCCGTTATCAGCGGCAAGTATGTAGTCCAGTATATGTTTGGCGCCGGTAGTATCGATGGTCTAGTACCAATGATCGATGCCATCGGAGTAGGATGGTCTTTCACGATAAGTAAGCATCCATTTGTGTCTCCATTCTGACCGTGGCGCCGCGTGCTAACTGTGATGAACCAGCTGCTCTGTCGGCCTTGTTGGCCGGTATTTTGGTGTTGATGATCTCCAAGTTTGCATCTAGAGCTCAGGATTGGGTCGAGAAAGGCAACGGTGACGATTCTGATGATTGATTCTCTATTGCGATTTGACAGAGCGCACGGTGTTACGGATTGAGGGTTCAATATCACTCGAGAAGCATGAAGCATGGCGTTTACGAACTTTCCCACCAACATTGGACTGTAGCAGTTGAATTTCTTTTCTGTACGAAAATAATGATCGTTTTCTCACTCAATCATGTTGCGTTAAAAAGAGAGGTTATAGATGTTTTGCTTAATGCCTTGAACAACAGTCATAGAGCATACCGATAGATTAGTTGAAATTTGGTACTGATATCCGTCATCGTCAGTACGAAGGGGTGCTCCTTTTGCGTGCGATCCTGGGCAAGGTTCAGCTTTTCAATACGACTGACTATATCTAGCTGAGGGAACGAGGTGAGGTACTGGAGTGATATCACTGTCTTGGAACATATTTTCACGGGTTTCTAGCTCGAATCTATATCGAGACCCATGATCAGCGATGTATGATTGTGAGGTTCAGGAATAAGACTATTGTCGTGATAGTGGCTTATGTCAGCCAACCTTATCTGGACGGGGCACTACTACCTACTACTCTGTATGTTAGTAAGGCTCATCTCCCCCTGTCATTGTGGTTGGGAGTGACCAGGGTCTCGCATGAACGCGTCCTGCCGGTACTACGTAAGAGACGAGAGCAACATGCACCAGGTATCCGTAGCGTGGTAAGTGACGGCGACGGCGGGATCCGGCGCCGATGACACGGAAGACCCTGCGGGGCGAGGCCGAGACGCGCCAAAAGTTGGAGCAGCCCGAGTCGGTAAGGGGTTGGACGGGGTTGCTTGGCGTTCGTGTTGAGACGACGCATCACACACGACGTCTTGTGGGTGTGCCGGGATGCCGGCAAGGATGTGCTGGTCGTGTTTGGGCGTGATGGGAGGATGACAGCTGCGCGGGTGTATGACGGTGTCAACAACGGATGTGAATCGCTGTGTACAAAGTATGGAAAGGGGAGGTATACCAAGGAATGCTGAGTGAGATGATCGGAATGGAAGACGGTGAACGTGGTGATGTGCAGTATGATATTCGTTTAGCTAATTGAGAATACCTAGGAGGAAATGTTCCGGACGGTGATGTTGCGGATCGACGAACTCGGACCAATCCCATTGCTCCTGCTTCATCCAGGAAAGAATAAAAACACCAGACGACGGGTCACAGTGACCGTCAATGGGTAGGAAGGCGCAAACACGGGAAAAAGGTAGGTAATGGAATGGGCAGCATGACCTCCTTCCGCGATTGGTCAAGTGTTAAGTTAAGGTAGGTAGCCTCTGTGTGTGTCGTGTGTGTGTCTCACACGGAAGGAGTGTGTGGTGACGTAGAAGGCGCAAGCGTGCCTCCTGAGAAGAAGAAGAAGAGCGGGACATGATGCAGAGGGCGGGGGTGATTAGGTAATTGGGCATACAAGGGACCCAGTCCTACTGTTTGATTGGCCGCAGCGTCTGAGCTTTCTCTTTGGTACCTGCTACTACGTACCCCCGCGGGTATTGTACACCTTCTCTTTTTCCCTTCGTGATTCAAGAGCGTGCAATGGGACGACGACTCGATGGAACTGTTCGGTAGATACAGTGCTGGTCAGTAGTCTTAGGCACACGCACCGACACTGGAGGAGGTGTCTGGTCTGGCAGCAGTGAGCTGTACCGTTACAGCACATTGCAACGTGGTCAAGGCCAAGACCACTGATTATCCGTCACACTGGTTCTTCTGGCTGCTGTTGGGCACTTGGGTAGGCACTTACTTACTGCGTGGGTATTTTCGTACTCGGTACCTGGACAGAGTACAGAGTACTTTGCATCCCACTCTGCTCTGTCCGTACCCGATCGCCCCTTCCCTGTCAACGTCCCTTCCCCCCTTCCTTCTCTTTGCCCTACACAGTACAGCGCAGCGCACTTTCTCCACTTCTTCGTCCATCGGCATCTTCTCCGTCTGCATTTCGTCTTCCACCACTCGACTCGACTCGACTCGACTCGCATCGCAAGCAACCAAGACAAGAGGGTCATTCTGCTCTGCCTCCGATCCCCAAGGAACGACCCTCCTATGCCACCGCGACAACGTCCATCTTGTCTAGAGTCCAGCGTCCAACCCGCCTGCTCACACGTACCGATACCTAGTTCCGACAAGGCAAACCAAACCGCACAGATCCACAGCCCACCGGAAGGCGGGAAAAGCCACTGACAAGCAAGCAGTGAAAGCAGCGCAACGGTCTCCTCGCTCGGTCTATCGACGCCCGTCCCACACTCACCTCGACCCCAAGGTGGAATTAAACCCCCCCATGTCATGGTGATGCCACATGTTGCGGCCCAGATCCATGTCGTTTTTCTTCCCGCACGCCTGCCACCAGAAGCCCACAACAGCCCGTAGAAGGACTCGCTGCCTGGCTTCCGCTGCCAACACTTGACTACCTATCCCATCCCATCCCGCAAGGCCTTGTGGGTGCACGTTCCGGAAATAAGTGGCCCATCGCTGCCCTGCAGACAAACCCAACACGCGCGACGTTGTGCTGCACCGACTGCACACCGCAAACTAGTCCGCAAACATCACAAACATAACCACCGCCACTGACGGCCGACAAACCAACAACCGCTCTGCATCACCACTGAGATTCCACACCCACGCTGTATGGTCTTTCAACAGTACCAGCAAAACCCGCTTTCCCGTCATCGCAGTTTCCTTTCACCTTTCTTCATCCACCACCGGCCATCTGCCGCGAAACTTCCGCCGGCATCTCTCTTCTGGCGACCGACCCGAAGAAATCTCGACTTCTTCGTCTCTGCCCAATCCAGTATTTCGATCCAACAACCACCCCCCTCTTCACCCGCGACTGCAACCGCTGCCCCTTTGGTCTACCTGACATCGACGACCCCGATCACCCCGTACAAACTCGCCGTCCTCGAAACAGCACCGACCCTTGCCATCTCCCCAATCGACTGCCGCCGAAGTATGCGCCAATGGACCCCCCCGATCCCTTACCGTTGCGTATAACGCGGAGCGCCTCCTCTTCCTCGTCCCTCCACTTCAAGCCTCGCGATCGGAAACTCCACCTGTTGGTCGCCGCCAACGGCCCCCGCGACATATCATGGGCCCAGACCCTCGTCGTCCGCCTCTCCAAGAGCTCCGCTATTGAGATGCGCGCCATCGTTGATGACGCTGTCCCCCGTCTCAGCCAGACCGTCATCACCATGCAGAACCGTTCCATGACCCTTCCGCTTGGGCCCTCGCGTGCCGGCTCCGAGGCCGACGTCGACGATATCGAGTTTTACCGCCAGCAGGCCTTTGAGCTGGTCGAGTGGGCCGACCTGCTTGTCCTGGCCCCGATCGACGCTGACAACATGGCTAAGATGATGGTGGGCATCGCCGATACCTTCCTCCTCGAGGTCTTGAGAGGCTGGGACACGGCCAAGAAGGTGCTGCTCGTCCCCGGCATGAGCACCCACATGTGGGAGAACCCGGTCACCAAGAGGCAGCTCAATAAGATCAACAGCAAGTGGCCGTGGATCCGCGCCATGCCGCCCATCCTGTGGCACTACGACAGCTCCCACAAGAACCCGAAGCGAGTTGTCAATTGGAACGGCTTCAACGATGTGCTGGGCATCATCAAGAACCAGGCCGACCTGCTTGGTTTGGGCCGCGATGTCGACGTTGTCACGCACCTCGGCTATCTCGCCTCGGGCGACCCGCGAGTCTACTCTAACCTGCCGCCCGAGATCTGGACCATCATTCTCGACTATGCCGGCGACTGGGAACTAGCGCAGTCTTTGGGCATCTTCACCAACCTGCCCATGCCGCACCCCTGGAAGCTGCAGCCCAGGGACCCCAACAATCCGCTCAAGGTCTACGAGCACGAGCTGGAGTGGCTTGTTCTCACCTGTGACTCGACGTCCATATGCAAAAAGCTTCTCCAATCCCCGCCCACCTTCCACGAACTGCCAGCCCTCGTCATCAAACTCCTGATTCGCTTCTCGCTCATCGAAGTACTCACCTGGATGGAAGCCAACCGGCCCGATCTCTTTCAGGCCTTTGACGGCAAAGTCCTCGCGACCAAGGCATCGGCCTACTTTGGCCGCCCCGACGTCCTCGATTACTGGAAGGAGAGCCGGTACTTCCGTGGCCGCCACCAACAATGCTACGATGCCGAGGCCCTCGACGGCGCGTCCAAGAACGGTTACATCCAAGTTCTCGACTGGTGGTGGCGCCGTTCCGGCCTGCCGCTCCGCTTCACCGAGGCGGCGCTTGAGCAGGCCAGCGGGAAGGGTCACCTCCTCGTGCTCGAGTGGTGGCGTGACGCCGCCGCCCAGGATGACACCATTGTGCTGAGACCTGGCAAGTCACTGTTGTGGGCCGCTCAGCATGGCCAGGTGGATGTCCTCCGGTGGTGGGTGGCGTCGGGCATCCCCGTTGCCCACGGGGATGGCGTGGCCAAGATGGCCTCGCGTTGGGGTCAGGTCGGCGTCCTTGAGCTCTGGCGGCAACTCAAGGGCGACGACAAGCTTGCCTTTGACGGCGAGGTGCTTGTCCAGCCGACGATCCACCAGCACATTGGCGTCCTGGAATGGTGGCGCAAGTTCGCATACGGCGAGCTCGAGGGCATGGAGGGGCGGAAGCACCGCGTCGAGTACAGGACGTGCGACATTGAAGAAGCGTTGGAGGACAGCATCGGCGACCAGGAGTCGGTGCGCAGGTGGTGGGCCAGCAACGGGCTCAACTTGGGTCTCCGCAACGTCGAGTGGATGAGGCCCAGGTATCTATAGGGGGGTACAATCACGAAACATTTCACGGAGGCGTAGGCAACATTACATACACATGGCGTCGGGTCACTTTTTGAGGTTTACATCATCATCATCACAGGCACGAAAAAAGTTTGGCGTTTGACAAAAGGGTATATTTTGGCGTTGGGAAGCGTGTTCAAGGGAAGTAGGGAATGGGATATTACAACATTCAGATTATAGATGACCGACGACAAATTCAAATGATCTGTCTTTTTTATCAAAATGCACATGGTATCTCGTGCTCGTCAATCATGATACTAGAACTGCTTCACCACGCTGACACATATTTCTCAGAACACATTTCTGTCTCAGATGACCAGCGGCGCCGCCACGAACAATCCCATCACAAGAACGGCACCCTCGATACTCCTCCCGATGCGCTCGGCGCCCCCACCGGCGGTAGTACTCGGCGCCGCCGACCCCGTCGTCCGACTGGCGTCCGTTGTAGCCGTCGGAGTCGTCGTCGACACCGTCCGGGTAAACACGGCCGACGTCGAAGTCGAATCATCATCATCATCATCCTCGCCCGAGGACGACGACGTCGGCTCCGGCACATCTTCGACCGCCGTCGTGGACACGGGACGCGCCGTGGTCGTGCTGATCACCTGCAGGCTGGACGACGTCGCGGTCCCGCTGTGCTCTCCATCGTCATCGCCGCCGCCGCCGCCGCCACCTTTGGAGTTCCGACACTTGCGGTTTGTCGAACACGTCTGCCCCTCGAAGCAGTAAAAGGTCTCGCAGCACACCTCGCCCTTCGGCATGCACCCGGCCCCGCACGGCGCCTGTCCCGTGCCGCATTGGATCCCGGAACCACCATCGCTGCCGCCGCCGCTGCCGCCGCCGCCGTCGCCATCGGCCTTGCTGCACTTGCCGTTCGCCTTGCACGTCTCCCCGGCGTTGCAGTAGTAAGACGAGCAGCACACCTCGCCCGCCGGCATGCACCCGGTCCCGCAGACCACCTTGCCGGCCTCGCACAGCCCATCATCGCCGGAGGACCTGGAGCAGGTTCCGTTGGTCGTACACGTCTCCCCGACGGCGCAGTACCCGCCCGTCGGGCAGCACACGGTGCCGGTCGGGATGCAGAAGCCGCTGCAGAGCGTCTTGCCGGCGGCGCACCCCTGCGGCGGGCCCGAGCACGTCTTGCCGGTCTGGCAGCAGCCGCCGGCGACGCAGTAGTTGCCCGATTCGCAGAAGCCGCCTTTGCCGGTGGTGCAGCAGGCCCCCGAGGAGGGGATGCACTTGCCGTCGCAGACCTTTTCGAAGGGCGAGCAGAAGACGGCGGAGGGGGAGGGGCCGACGGCGCCGAAGGCGAGGAGGTGGGAGCCGAGGCCGGGGAGGAGCGGGGCCGAGGGGCGCGGCGGTGCGGGGTTCGCGGCGGCTGGGTTCAGCGGCTTCTGGGGCGCGTCATCCTGGGCGCCGGCGAGGGGGAGGGTGAAGGGGACGAGACCGGCCAGGGCGAGGAGGAGTGTTGAGGTGATCATTGCGGAATGTTGCCTTGCTTGGGTGACGGAAGCCTAGGGGGGGAGGAGTAGAGGTGAGTTGAAGGACGAGCCTTGGAGTTTAGGCGTGAGGGAGGTCGAGTAGCTGTGAACCGGTGCGAGATGGGTATGATATGTATTAGTCGACCGGGCGAAGGAGATGCGCGCCCGGCCCATTGCCTCGCTAGGCTGGGGAGGGCGGTAAGGGGGGGAAGCTATCAATGGAAACAAATAACCATAGAATAGAGGATTGTGTAGCGTCCGAAAACTCCACTGGACAAAGGAGTAGCCGCCGCCACACGGAAACGGCTGTGACGTGCCGTGGCGATGGGACAAAGGACCAGGCTTGGAATGCTGTCACGAGTCAGGCGATATACGGCGTTGCTTACTGCCTGTAATTCATGGAGTCGTTTGTTGTTGCGACAAATACAAAACACATGGGCTCAAAGGCCCCCTTTCCCCGTGTTTGGTCCCGCGAGCGGATGAGGAAGAAGAATGGGGGCTGGAGACGATAGATGGCGTCGAGCACCGTTGTTGCGGAGGACGCAGGGAGGCTTGGGGGGATCTTTGTCGGGTTTTCGCTAAATGCCTATTCAGCTTTTCGTCTTTTTTTCTTCTTCTTTCTTTTCGTCTTATCGTTCTTCACCGCCCCCACCCTTTTCTTTCTTATGGTTTGACGAAATGGACAGATGAGCGTGAGAGTTCCAAGACGGCTAGGGTCGGGAGGAAGATGACGACGAGAGGGTGAAGCGGTCAGGGCTGAGATACGGGCTTTGGTGCCGTTACCCCCCCTCTCTATCCCGGTTATGGCTTTTCTTGGAGTTCTGCTTTCCGCAGTGGGAAACTCGGGAGACCTGGACGAGGCGTTTTCGGTCTCGTGGCTGCATTGACTAGGACCAACTATCGTGGTAGAAGGGGATGAGGATGAGGAGGGGTCTCTAGTGCCCGGAGCCGGACTGAGGGTGGCCGGTGCAGAGTCATGATGGTTCCGGGCCGGAGGTGGGCTGGCAGTGCTTTAGCCTGTGAACCAGCCGAGTGGTAAGCCTGTCACTCGCTCACTCTTCTCGATTGGGCCGACGCGAGATCCGACACGGCTAGGTGGTCTTATGACGGATGCGGACGGACGAATGGGAAAGGGTGAGTAGACCGTAGGCTGTCGATCCGGGGAAAGTCTGGGGTCGATCGACAGAGTTCCCGGGCCGGACAGCGACACTGGCGCGGTCATGTCGGCTGGCACGAGTCGACGAATGGAGGTAGGCAGGAAGGGGGGTTTGCTGGTGTCAGATGGATCGATCGACGTTTAAGCTGGCGGACGGGACGTCATTCCCATTCCTCTTCCGAATCTTCAACGGCCAGATCGGGTCAGTGTGTGACTCGGGCCGTAGACCCATGACGAGGTAGAAATATGCTGTGTAGATGGACCGGTTCCGGTCGTTCCTTTCCCCCTCCCCCGCGGGGCGCTACGAAGTGTTGCCCGCATCCGGGTAGTCGGTGTCTTCCGTTGGCTCTCGCCGGCCCGGGGAAAGGTTGCCTCGGCCTTTGAGCTCCCGCATTGGTTGAGCCAGCAGCGATGATTCATAACATTTCAAGACGACGGTCACGTACAGGTTGGCGAGACAATTCAATGAGTAAACTGATTACATATCAATCACAGTGTCTGGCACAGCTGCCGGATAGTCAAGGGGGTCCATGGTGACTCTTTGGAGTATACTCGATAACCCTAACACTAGGTTGACGCGTGCCTTTCTATAAGCCTGCTGGTCACTGCCTTACACAAGCTTTACATGGAGGAGTCGGCTCGATCCTACAATCTGTGACGTTATCAACCCAACCCCTTCATTTGCAGCGGACCTCCTCCCACTCCGACCTATCGCATCTGTAGGCAGGGCAGGAGTAAGTGGTTCTCTCCCGCATCAAGAGGCAGCGCTTATCAGCTTGATGGCTAAACTTGAAGTGACCCCGGAACTTGTCCCAGTCCACGCATATCTCTGTCATACCCGGCACTCCGGTGCCTCTACAACCTTTGTTGGCATTGACGTTGTAAGTGCCGTCGTCGGTGTAGAACATGGCGTTCTTGCTGTCGCACATGTCGAAAGGGCCACACTCGGTGAAGACCGTCATTTTGTCGGCAGTGCTGATGGTTGCAAGGGCAGCAGCAGCGAGAATCGCAATATCGAAACGCATTTTGTTAGCCTTGGAGTGAGAGCTGCACAAGGTATTCAGTTTCTGCTGCAGCTATTCGAGATGGAATTGTTCCATGACAACAAATCACCTTTTATAGACTCGCGTTTGGATGGGTAACAGAACTAAAGAGAGTAGAAAGTCGAGCGGCCAACGGCGTTCTGATTATTGGCGGGATCTCGTTATGATCTGGTTCGGTGAAGCGAATGAAGTAAATACAGCATTGTGTTCTTTCCATGCCAAGCAAGCTCACACTCTACTTATATTCTGCTCCTTACCTGCAAAGTGTTCGATTTGGTTCCGACTAGTGGGGGTATGACAAGGTATAGACTACAGTTCGGTTGGGAAAAGGTAGCAGGTATAGTCAGTATTTGTAGGTGACCTTACTTTCCTTAGAATCTGCTTCTTATCATACGTAGAACCTTTGCTATATTGCGGCGCATGGGGTGGAGTAAATCGTTCTTTTATTGGGCTTCCAACCAGGGACTGGTAAGTTCGAGGCATGTATATACATGGATGGTTTGGCAAATAGAAAAGGACTAGCAATACCTTCTTCTTTGATTTCTAAGTTGTCTTTTCCTCAAGATCTAACTGCCTCTAGGTACAGCTTTGATAGGATGGCTTCAAGCTACCCAAGGTCGCGGCAAACCTTGCGACTTGAGTCACACTGAATAACTACTCAGCCAGCAACCCATGAAAACATGGCCTCCCTTCTAAATATCTGGGCAATCCAGGCGCTCTTGAGTACTTCAAGGTTGTTATGGAGGCTGCTGCAGCGGCGATAGCAGATGCATAAGGGTAAGTAGGGGAGCGCGGCGCGATTCAACGCGACCGAGTGCGAATTGACATTGGTCTGTGGGCGGCAGAGATGGATGAACAATAATACAGCCTAAATGACTTGACAGAGCAATGTCCGAGTAAGTATGCTATCTCGCTGGAAGTTTCCCATTTTAACCCGACGGAGCAAAACGAGCCTTGTGACCACAACCACAGGAGACTTTTTGGCCCCGGCCGAGATGCTGGAAAGCTCACCTACCAAAAATAAAATGAAAATAAAAGAAAATAAGAAAATAAAAGGCAAAATAAACTCGACGTTGGCCTGATTCGAACAGACGCTCCCGAAGGAACAAGATTTCTAGTCTTGCGCATTAGACCACTCTGCCACAACGCCCCATGGATCATGGAACCCCGCTTGTAGACGGGAGATGCTGATTTCCGCGCCGTCTCGACATGATGTCCTGAATCGCCCGAGCTAGGTAATGGCGCGGCTCCACAAAGCGTTCACAATACCAGTGTCTAAACCAATGCGTCTCTTCACCAGAAGTTGATTTGGACACTTGTTGTCGGGTACCTTTGGGTCGGTCCCCGCTGTAGCCACTCGACCGTTTCGTAAACTACTAGACCAGAGGCAGCCTAGCGATAGTCCTGCCGGCATACTTCGACCTCCTTCTCTAATAGGTTAGTAGAGGAGCTCACTAGCAGTGTACGAAACGGTCGAGTGGCTACGTTATGCTTGTATGGAAGATGTCCTCCTAGAGAGGGACAGTGGCCAATCTATACCCTAGCCTGCCTAGACTGTAGGTTGTTTGCCTGCACCGCCTAACCAATCGTGTCAGCCAGCCTGCTTACCACCTTCGCATACTCACCACCAATCAGTGACGCAGGCAGCACACACTCGTCCGCGGACACGGACTAATAAGGGAGGCTGTTCCTCGCCGGTTGGTCTTTTTCTTGTATCCTCTCCTGTTCTCTCTTTCTTGCACGTCGCTGGAGTTGGCACGTCGTTCATTAAGCGCCCGATCTCGCCGGGCTTCGGATTCCGGCGCCCAGCTCTCACCCCGCCGTACGCCATGTCTGAGCTTCCCGAGGACTATGAGGGCTTGAGAGACGAACTTTACAATCGTCTCTACCTAAAACTTGAACGAAAAGATGACAACGCTAAGCGATTTGCTGCCCAAGGCACAGCGAAAGAAGTCCTAGACCCCTACTTCCTACGACAATTGTTCGGCGCCCTAACGTCCCCAGACCGACCAAAACGACCTCCTACATTCACCATAAACCAGGCTCGTTTCAGTGAGTTGATCAACAAGCACGAGCTTCATGACTTTCTGGCTGTCCTGATATTCGCTTCTTGCAACATCGACGCAGTATGGACTTTTGTTCAGAAGTTAGTGCAGCCGAATGGAGAAGAAAACACGTTGCTTCCAGTGAGTTTGCCGGTCGAGAAGGAATATTTGCAGAGGGTCTTTGGTACTGGAAATCCAACAGTAAACAAATTCTATGATGCTCAAGCATGCTTCGCCACGCTGGTCATCAAGAAAGGCAAAAATAATGTTTTGAAGAAGCCCCATCTTCACCGGCTGCCTTGGCTGGAAGAGGAGATGCTCGGCGAAGGTAACTTTGGAACAGTTAGGATGGTCCGGATCGCAAAAGGGCATTTCTTGGGCTGGAATGGACCACAACCTGCCGAAATCGCACGAAAAGACTATGAGCTCAATAAGAATGCAAGGGAAAACTTCGACAGCGAAGCCGCTACGATGGCGAGAATCCTTCAGCGGAGCAAACACGACAATATTCTTGCCAGCCTCGGTACCCTCGAAATCGAAAGCGACCCCCCCATTTTCAGCCTATTCATGCCACGAGCTGAGGAGGACCTGCAACAATACATGATGAGGGGACAGGGAGCCTCTGATGGTTGTCTTTCTACAAATTCCAGAGCGAGAATTATTCGGTCCGCTCTAGGTCTTGCGCATGGGCTTCAGTTTCTTCATAGCGAGATGACGATTGCTGGTCAGGAGGATCTCATTTGCTACCATATGGATCTGAAACCCAACAACGTGCTCATTTTCAGGGATGACCGTGGTGACCGTAGCGATCGCCATGAAGATGATAGAATCTGGAAGCTGAGTGACTTCGGCATGTCCAAGGTGCGGGTGATCCCAAAACAGGCGAGCGGTGAACGGAGACCGACAGAGATAGACCTGGCCCGGTTGTTCAAAAGGGCACCGCCCGAGTCCTCGCCGGGTACTCGTGTTCCACGAGGTGCCAGCACTTACGTCTCGAGCGAGCTGGCTACAGGGAAGAAGGTCAATGAGAGAAGTGACGTTTGGTCTATGGGATGCATCGTCAGCGTCCTGTTCACGTTCATGGAGTATGGATGGGATGGAGTGGAGAAATACAGCAAGAGCCGCCAGAAAAGTTCGCACCAGAACATGGACGTCTTTTACGCCAAAGACGGGTTTTTAAGAGACAATAACATCAACTCGGCAATCGAGTCACAGCATCTGGACCTCAAAGCCAAAGCAGGCACGCGGACCAAGGAAGAGAAAAGTGCAGTGGCAGGAATCCTCGACTTCCTCGAGGGTAAGGTTCTTAAAATCAACGAGAAGCGATGCAACGCCAAAGAATTGGCAGATTGTCTCGAAAAAACATGGGGCACTTACAAGAGCATCTCCGAGCAAACGCCGGCCCCCGAGTCCGAGGGAAAGGAACCAAGGCATGGGCCATTCTCCAGCTTTTGGGATCGGAGGCCGTTCCGTGGCTCCACAGGCCACTCGAATTCCGCGGCTTCACAGGTGGTTATACAATGGCGTTTGCGTCCCGAACCATCCGTGTCGTACAAGGGGTGCGGGTGCTCGCCAGATGGAACATTTCTGGCTTATTGGAGCGACACGGTAATCAGCCTTTTCAAAACAGGAAGCACAGACACTCGCCAGACGGCGAGCGAGACGGCTGATCGAGGCTCCCTGGATTGGGTGGGACAAAAGAAATCCGAAAACGATCGTTTCTGGAAATCTGTCGCGCTGTCAGATCGCTACCTGATAGCCTCCTTGACCGGTGACCAATTCCGTGTAAGAAAAATGCCCTGCCGAAATGACCTGTCAGTATTAATGAGTTAATGTAATCTTTCATAGTGCTATATCTTTGATATTGAGTTACACGAGGATCTTACGGGGTTCAGCATTGTTTCTTTATCATACCCACAGATCCATATGTTGGCCATTCCGCCGGGTCAGCAACAGTTCTTGGTCTGCATCTTGGGAGATGATCAACGTGACCGCAATTGTTCTTTTTTGAGTGCCCGCCTGTCACTCAAAGAGCCTAGCGACCGAGATCGGTGAGTGGTGGAGCAGTGGGTTATCTAATTTCCTACAGTTTGCTAACTTCATCCACGTCAGTAATAGTTCTCAGATGTCGCTCAATACGACGGAATCCTCCCGTGGAGGAATCATAGCACTGGATTACGATATCGTTTTGACTGAAATAAACTACGCCGCACTCATCTGGAAGATTAGAGATACCGTCGCTCTGTCACCAATTAGTCACCTCCAATTCTACCTAGTGTGTCGGACAAGCGCTAGAAATCCAGCAGTGACTTTTTGGTACTGTTCTTTGGAGCCAGACAAGACCACGCGCATCATACCATTTCTGCTAGCTCCTAAAGTGAGTTTTACCCTGCCGACACTATCTAGTCTCCCGCTGGTCAAGTCCTTAGTAGGCTGATGTAGAATTTGAAGGGGCTGGATAGTACGAAGGAGAAATTCTTTACGACCGCAGCTCCGCTTCACAGACCAGATGGAGAAAAACAGCTCCTGGCAATCACACAAACCACCGCCGCCTACATACTCACGTTTCGACCTGAAAATTCTCCAGGCGAGGATGTAGTGCATGATAGGAAGACCTTCGGTTCGCATAAAGTCCTGAGACTCAAAGTACAACGCAGCTCGAACACGATATACGCATTAGGAAGGAAGTCAACACGGCACGCCACCTATTTGCTAAGGGTCAAGCTATCCGGTTCTGGAAATAGCATAGCCATGGAGAAGATTAGCGAATTGCCTGGCTTATCAGAGTTTCGCGCGCTGAGTTTGGAAATTTGTTCTGGAGGGGACATGGAATTTGCCCTCGTCACGTCAATAATGCCGGACAATAAGTGTGTGGTGTACTCGATACGTCTACGGACAAGTCCAAGCCATTAAATCTAATTTATAATACTACTGCGTACCCAAAGACTGTAGCTCAATATCCCGCGCTCTCTTTGACCCTTTTGCAGAAAGTCTCGATAACAGAAGATTACATCTGGTGCTATTGAGGAAATTCCCGTCTAGAAGCAAACGATACAATAAGAAAGTAGCGATAGTCAAAGCAGCCGAAGACACCACGTAGATCCAAATCATGGAAGTCCCGATAATGCGAGTGCCTTCTTGATTTAAATCAAAGAAGTTCATTCCGAAGAACGTCTTCAAGTGTTAGGTAATGCGATCTGGGGGGGGGGGGGGGGGGGATTATATTTAATTACAGCAACGAACGAAGAAGGCAGATATAGTAACGTAAGAGTTGTTATGAACACAGCGGACTTATTCAACTGAAGCATGCTATCATTCTGGGACTTTGCAGCAAACTGCTCCCGGAATGACAATGTGTTCCCTAGAAGCTGTATGGTTCCCTGTACGCGTAGTCGCAGGTATTCGGCGGCCCGAGAGTACGACTCGCATCTGCGATGATGTCTGTCGAAAGCCTGGAAGGAACCATATGAACTATTTTTAGAATGAAGACCAGAGCTGGACTCCATGTCGCGATCAACAGCCATGAGTCCTTGGAGGACGCCCTGGGTACCCGCTATGATGGTCGGGATCTGAAGAAAGAGATGTTCCATATTCGCCAACTCTGTCAGATGAAGGTATTCGGTATCCGATAGCTCTTCAATGAAGGTAGCCACAGCATTGCTTGCCTACAGATGCGGTCAGTCGATGTCTTCCTGTCGTCTGATCAACTCACTATTGGAATGAAGAGACGCTCAAGATGCGCATGGTATGACCTCCATGCTGGAAGCAGCGCGTCGAAGAGTACCCTTTGCAGCAAGAGGGGTTCATTGCAAATTTTGATATGTTTTGCTTTCAGGGTCTCCTCCATAGTCTTCTCCCCCATTGATTTTGGACATGGACTGAGCAATATCGTGAGGCTTTGAGAAGTTCTGGTGTTAATTTTCTGATAGACTCCGGTCTGTCTAATTACCCAACTTTCTGAAGTGTCTTTATACTCGGGGTATCGAATGGTATACAGTATTTCTGTGCGAGTATGAGGTTTTATCAGATGATTCAAATCGCATTGCGTCACTCACCTAAATCTGGGCCGTTTCTGGTTTCGGTATATGGGATATAGAAAGCATCCTCAATATCAGACCCTCTAGAGTAGAAGCAAGAGACCAAGTCCCAGATTGCAGCATCCAAGTTACACTTTTCAACTAGGAATAAGAACATGGATTCTGTGATTTGGAGGGGTCTCCAGGAATTAAGCTGGCACACCGATCTGCAGAGATTAATATAAGCGAGACTCTGAACACGGCAAGTGAATACCAACATTAAGCGGTGGGCGTAATTTTGATGGCTGTTCTCATTGAATTGGATGAGAAGCTGTTCCCAGTCATTGATACTACAGACCTCTGGTGTCATTTGGTTTTGAGTAGGACCTTTGATCACATCAAGAATCCTCACAGGTTCCTTGATCTCATTGACAAAACAGGGCGATTTTAACGCCATTGCGGGACTTTGAACTGATGTCGGCGCAAGTCTGGCGAAAGCAAATTCTGTTTCAAAGACCTTTGACACCGTGAATCAAGTCAAGAGTATTATGTTCAGACAAAGAAAAAGCAAATCTCTGTTTTATTCCATCACGTTGCAAACCAAGTTATTATTATATGTGAGCAACTTTCCCCCATGCCCACCGAATGATCAGGCTCTGTACTTGCAAAAAGGTAAGCAGCAGTCTGCCTTGAGCTAAAACACTGCCCCAGGCTTCCAGATGCATTGGCATGCACAGCCTGTAAGCTGGATGCCCTGGTTTGTCGGAATCACAGCCTGTAGTGCAGCCGGCTTACGTTAGCGCAGGCCTTCGGTAGTTAGCAAATTAGCCCCACAGACTTAACCAGTCACTGTTTTTCTCATACTCTAATTCGGCCTGCTCCAGAATATCAGCGGGAAATCCAAGATGAAGAAGTTTATACTGCGCTTACTTCGGTCAATAGTTTAGGCACATTAAAGATCCAAAAGCTGTTTGACATCTTGCATGTCGTCAGCCAAGACCGTAGAGACATAAGATCAAGCTATTCGGTGTCTTACGCGCAGATTAAATGTGCCGACCGCTTCTGGAAATGTACTCTCAAGTAATCTCTGAAGCTTCACTTGATTGTAGTAACGAGCTTTGGCGGTTTGTCGTGTGAGACCCATGGCTGAGAATTGCGGTTAAGCCTTTTTGGTGGAGACTTTTTGTTTAATTGATCATAATATGACCCCAATGCGTTGCTGAAAGATAAGAGACCAGCTAAGAATCCCGATCTGGGTGTGCGAGGTCATATCAATAGGTAATGCTGAAGTGGCAGTGACTGTAATTAGGGGGGAAACTGTTGATGGTACACGTCACCTTGAGATAGCACCTAGAAAGCACACTGATAAGAAGTAGCGGAAATTCAGCGCTTGGTATTGGATCCATTGCTCGCTGTCCAAGACGTATTGGCCAATCAATAAACTTCAACCAAATCTTAAGAGTGACCAAGAACGCCTTTTAGGTAGGTCCTCGATCGACCACGTCACTGGCTGCCTCACAGTTATCTCAAAGCGTGTGTGACAAGAGTAAAAGCAGGCAGAATTTAGTTCTGGATGACTCCATGGAAATCGTGCCGGTATTATTGGTAGACACATGATCACATGGGTATGATGGACAGATGGGTGGCAATCCCCCCCCCCCCAAACAAAGCCTAGTGGATGCCTTCTGGGCATTTCCCGATGAGGTTCTCAACTCATTGTCTGGGCCGCGGCCCAAATGCTCACAGTACTTAGACGCTGCCGTGCAAGGCGCTTATGTCGGTGTGTTCATTCTGGGCTCAATTTAGTCTAGCACTATGCAGGATGGATGTATTGGCAAAGTGGACGGTGATGGGCCACTGCTTATGACGTTCCAAAGGCGCCTCATTCGTGGAGATTCTCTCTGGCCAGGCCTCATTAGTAGGGTAGTTGCGGGCGTTGGGAAATGACTGCCCAGGTGCAGTTGGGGAGCCTGATTCATCTCAAGGGCCAGGCGGCATTTGCGAACTACAGCTGAGAGGCAACACGAGGCACCAAATGGCACAATCAAGCAGGCGACGAATGAAAACAGTTTACTGGTTCAGGGAACACAGCTGACCGCAGGAGGCATCCATATCGCAGACAAGGTCTTATTTGCTTACACCGTGAATAAGTAAGTTAGGTCAGGAACTGATATTAGCATCAGGGGCAAATGTTCCTGATAGCCGACACACTCTGATAATCTTTTTTATTATCTATGTAGCACAACTTGAACCCTGGAGAAAAGTCTCCGAGCTTACGTCCCCGTTATCACTCGAAGTCGCCAGTCCTTGGTGCTGTGATCCAGCATTGCATCACACTGGAAATCTTTTTACTCCGTCCCTTGCGCGTGGACCTTATCGGAGCATCCAACGCCAGTGAGAACGGAAAGATGTCGACAGACGCATCAAACGGAGGGCAGAAATTGCCTATGTCTGTGAACGACATCGAGATGCATTATCTCTCGCAGCAGAATTCCGTTCCGGTTACGACGGATTTCGACGCCCAAGAAGGGCAGCCGAGTAATCAGAATGAAGCAGCCTCAGATGTCGTGCACATCTTCAAAGTTGTTGAAGTACCGCTTCCTAGGGCTGTAGAGGAAAGACCAGACTCGAGCAGGACCTTCTGGCGCAAGCTAAGAGGTATTCACCTCTTTGTAAGTCCTCTTTTGTATTGTTCACGCGGAGATACACCAAACAGACTCAGTCCATACTAACATGCATACAGATGATATCAATAAACGGAACCCTTGGAACGGGACTCTACGGACGGAGTGGTTCAATTCTTGAGCTTGGGGGGCCTGTTGCTGTGGTAGTGTCATATCTTGCAATGGGCGTCCTAG
Organism: Colletotrichum cereale; assembly: GCA_034509685.1. Taxonomy (NCBI): domain Eukaryota; kingdom Fungi; phylum Ascomycota; class Sordariomycetes; order Glomerellales; family Glomerellaceae; genus Colletotrichum; species Colletotrichum cereale. Next base: position 6,143 of record JASUDE010000332.1, on the reverse strand, counting down.
CATGGGCAGTCATGCAATGTATCACCGAACTGTTAATTATGTGGCCTATCCCGGGGGCCCTTTCTGTATTCGTTCGCAGGTTTGTAGATGATGAGTTGGGAATCGCTGTTGGTGTTGCATATTGGTGGGTACCTATGACATGTTGAGGCGAATAGCAGCTAACTGGATACTTGGCAGGTTTACCTACTCCGTGGGTTTTTCCGCACTAATTGCATCGGCTGCGGAATATTTCAACTATTGGAATGACACACCCAGTGTCGTGGCAGCAGTAATATATATATTCATACCCCTGATACTTATTGCCTTCAATACGTACGACATAGGAGTACGGAAACCATCCGAGTCTCTTGACTACATGCCATATCGGATCATCAGCTCACATGATGGCGTAGATCTATGGCTGGATCGAAGTTGCTACCGGAACGGTCAAGATCGGCTTTTTGTTTATCGTCCTATTGTCCTTGATTGCCATCAGCGCCAAAGGTTAGTGTCCCTAAGCACTCTTCTCTGCATAATATTTCTTAGCCACTGACAGAGTAGCTGTAACCAGACGGTATTAGTGATGGAGTAGAGAAAGGTAAGCTGGCCTTCCTCCCACCCGGATGGACGAGCGAGTCGTACGGTGTCTTGAAATCTTCACACCTGCTGATTTATCACCCAACCCATAGGCTGGAACACAGGTCCTGCCGGTCCCGTATATGACAAACAGGCTGCGGCAACTTGGCCTGCAGCTCTAATGTGAGTCATACTCCTTTCATCAACTGTTTTCCCGTGACTGAATGGATTTCAGGATGTGTCTGTCTATTGCAGCGTTCTCCTATGTCGGAGTTGAGATTGTTGCAGCGTCCGCGGTGGAAGCACGATGGCGAGCATCTTCAAACCTCACGCGATCCAGCAGGACTTCCGCCAACGCAGAGGAACTCCGTGGGCAGCCCCAACCGACTGATTTTTCACACAACACAACAGCTCCAGAAAACGAAGAGCAGAAGTCCATCAGTGACACAATCATATTCACGGCAGTATTCGTCCCGTCTCTTGTTACCGTTGCTTACGTCCTGGGGGGCCTGCTAGTGTCCCTGAGACTAGAGTTTGACGATTGCAACCTTCCCAAGCTCGCGTGGATCAACGAAAGCGAGGGCAACAGAAATGAGGCCAATTGTACCATCGCAAGCTCACCTTTCGTTATAATTGCGGCCAGATCGGGTCTAAAAGGCCTGGACAATGCTTTCAACTTCTTCATCGTGTTCACCGTCCTTACCTGTGCCAACACGAATCTCTACGTCGCCTCAAGAACCCTGGCTGGCCTAACGTACAGACTCACTGACGATCGCCGCCTATCGAGATGGCTGCGCTGGTTTGGGAGGACAGATGAGCGCAAAGTACCTTTCCGTGCCATGGTCTTCTCAGCCTTTGCGTTTGCCTGGGTTCCTTTTCTCCAACTTGAAAAAGGAAGCTTCGACGCGAACTCTGGGATTAGATCGGTAAGTCTCTATCTTGTCTTCGTACCTTGAGTTGGTAAGACCCATCTAAGTCTAATAGTTCATTGAAATCCTGGCGCAATTTTCTTCCACGGGGGTTGTCATTGTATGGGCATGCCTGTGTTTAGCTTATATCCGGTACTATCGATGGTAAGTGGAGTCTGAAATCTATGAGTGATATCAGGACTGACGTCTGGAAGCATCCGTCCATCTAATGTGAGAGATGTCTTGGAGCATGCTGGCATACATCCAAGACAGTATCAACAACACGGCGAGAAGAAATATCCGTATCGCAGCCACTTGCAACCTCTTGTCGCATATTTTGCGCTAGTCTTCTGCCTCGCCATATTGATAATTTGTAATGGAGCAGTCCTATGGAATCAACAAGGATCCCGAGCCGTTCAGCTTCTCAGCTCCTATTTACCGGTGAGCTTTCTATATTATCATCGCGTAAGAGCCTAACGATCTGACTTATGTGCGCAAGGTCATTGTATTTGTCGCCTTATGGGTCGGGTTGAAGATTGTCAGAGGGGCGAAATGGTCATTTGTTAAGTTAGACGAGATGGAAGTTAAGGAAATATTCGAGCAACTGAAGGAGTTACGGGTAGCGACATTTGAGCATAACGAAGAGCCCCCGCAACCAGATCGATCACTTCTCCAACGTACCTTTTGGTTTATGCGTACAAAACGTCAGTGTTAATGTTTTATTAGTTGTACATAAAAGTAGACTTCATGAGACTTTTTTTATTCTTACAACTAAATTCCTTATAATGAGAAGGGTATAGTAAAAAGTAATGGTTTTAGTGTGAGCCCCTAACCGACATAGAAGGGTGACTGAAAAGTAGGTGCTTTGACTAATACTGTCAGTTGACACTCTGTTCAGCTGTAACGCATCGTCTTGTCAGATTGTTGGGTAGAGGGCGGTTCGGTTGATGTTTCAAGTGCGTGAAGCCTCTTAATCTGTTCGATTTTAAATCACCTGAAGTAGAGAAACCCTACCAAAAATCCGAGAATGTCACGAGAACCTCATATCTATAAAAAGGCTGGTATCACTAGGCCTACCACGTGCCATTCCCTACGTTTGACTCATTGCTCACACACATATAGCAGCACTATCTCATATCTGTGTTTCCCTGGAATCAAACATGTTTCAAGTCAATTATTCTATACCCTGCTGTGTGCTAACTCGTGACAAATAACTTGATACAAGCATGGTAGTAACGGAGTGTAAGGAGGTATTTCGCTCTTTAGGAAACGCGTCATAGTAGAAGAATTGTCGTTTCAGGCGATCTCAAGTCCCCGGCACATTATTGCTGTGGTCGACTTCAATAAGATCAACATCGTATCTTGACCTCTTCAACAACCAGGGAGCCACCAACCCTTGACTAACGACGTAGCTAGACGTGTATGTGAGGATGATTACTCAACAGGGCCCTCCTTTGCCAGTCCGCAGATATTGCCCCACAGTTTCGCGGACTACCCACCCGTATCAGGCTTGCGTACCCCAGCCGAAGGTCAAACTACACTACTGCGTATAGATAGTTGCATCCTTATCGAGATTTGAGGGCAGGTTGGCCCCCGTCCAGCGGGTGTTGACCGAATTATTTACGAACTGCACACTTTCCGCAGCCATGTTTGCGGGGCCCGGCTGCGGCCGTAATTACGCATCACGGTGATCAGGAACTTTTCGGTCCACGCGGCCGTTTGTGTATAGTATATCCGTACAGGGTCAAGAATCATTCCCTGCCGACCCGATTGGAGAATACGGTAGATGCTCCGTGAGTAAGGAGTCCTTGTGGAGACAAGAAAGAGGGGGTTGGCCGCCTGTATCCGGTTGCTGGTATTTTCCCAGTGCGATTTTGGTATTTTCCCAGTGAGTTAAACCCAATTTAGAAGGCAGTTATATCAGCATAACTAAGATTCCGCCTATAACAACATTCTAACTAACCCAGCCAATCAGAGCGTTAGGTTCATAGCAGACCTATAAAACTTATATAAAATTAAAAAAATCAAAAAGACCTTAGATTTAAACGAATTAGCTAAAGGCTAGCAAAGCGCTTAAATAGATAAATTAAAACCTTATTATATTACGTAAATATTTATAGTCTAAATTAACTTAGTAACAGACTAAAGTGCCTAGGCTGCCTATACTACTTATATCTATACTACTACTTATATCTATACTAGCTAATAAGCTACTATAGTAGTAGTAGTATAAGTAACTACTACTACTATTATTAGTAGAGTTATTATTCCCTCTCTACTAATATAGCAGCCTTATAAACCTGTTATTAGTAGTTAGCTATAACCTACTAAAGCTCTTATTAAGCCTTATTATTTTATATACTTTATACTATAGTAATAAGGCTAGTAATAGTACCTATAAGGTTAGTAATAGTAAGGTATTATTATTAGGTGGTCCTGCTGCGCCTACTATACCTACTACGCCTCCTACTATAGGTCCTTTAGCTACTACTACTACTACTACTTAGCGCGCTTATACTTACTTATAATACCTTAAAAGCCTTATATTTTTCTTACTATAAGGGGTCTCGTTACGTATTAGTAAGTAAAAGTGCCTCCTTATTAGATTTATAAGAGACGTGTTATTATAGGTGCTAGCGTAGCATAATATTTAGGTTACTTTTAATAGTTAAAAGTTAAAGACGTATTAAGCTTAGCTAAAGAAATTAGTAGTAAGTAGTTAAGTAAAGGGGGCATATATATCGCTTTAATTAAGTTACTAGTAAGGGTTAAGATCCTCCTTCTAAAGAATCCTACTATAGTTAGCTACTTATAACTACTATAAAAGGTTATAATAATAAGGTATCCCCTACTACTAAGTAAAAGAGCTAATACATATAGTTAGTAGGCTTTATTACTTATTAAAGGCCTTATAGGCTACGTTATATTAATTAGTAATAAGAGTAAGTACCTTAAAGGATACCTTATAAGTTAGAGGTTAAAGTAGTTAGATACTACTAGTAGGTAGGTAATAGTAGTGCTTTTTACTACACTAGGTGGTATATTACGCCTGCTTTTAGTTAACTATTTTATATATTTTCTTATAAAGAGTATAGAGGTTAGAGAGGTAGTAGGTAAGGTATAATTTAAGCTTATAATATAAGCTTTTAGTAGGTAATATAGTCTTTACGCTATAGTTATAGAGGTCTTTTATCTTAAATTTAGTAAATTTAAGAAGCTATAGGATATAGGTAGTCTAGAGGTATTAGATTATTACTATAAAAGTTAGTAAAAATTTAAAGCGTCTAGATATTACTAACCTAGTTAATTAGAAAATTATTACTTAAGGGACTTCTACGCTTTCTTAAAGATATTATAAGAAGACGTGTAAATATAAGCCTGCTATACGTTAACTAGCCTATTTAGGTTATATAAATACTTTTTCTTATTAGAGGTCTAGATATCTTACTCTTACTATAGTAGTTATTATTATTATTATTAGATAACCTTACTAGTAAGGGTAGTAGCTATAACTTTATTAGCCTTAAGAGCTTACTAGCCTTCCTACTTCTTCTTTATATTTAAAATAACGTTTTTAAGTATATACTATATGTAGAGTTATTACTAAGTATTTACAAAGACGTTCTTAACTGTACGCTTTAGCCTTACGTTAAAATCTGTAATTATTACGCTAGGGTTAGGGATATTACTTATCTTAAGCAGTTAGTGAAGCTAGAGGAGCACTTACGTATAAAACTTAGTTATTTTAGTAGAGATAAAGTAAAAGCAGGCGTTAAATATAGTATTAACAGTAGTAAGGCTAACTACCTAAAAAAGTAGTATCTAAAAGCAGTTAACCTACTTATATACATTAGTAAGAAATAATAGAGATAAGTAATAAATATACTTATACTTTATACGTATTATCTATTATAAGTAACTCTAGATACCTCCTTAGCAGCTTAAGGTAAGGCCTATACGTCTAAAAAACGCTATTAATTTTCCTATTATTACTATAGCGTATAGTATAATATAGTATATTATTACGCTCTTATAGGTATTAAATAAAGAGCTAGGTAGAGGATAATAGGCTAAATTTACTTTTATAGAGCTTGCGTTAGATATTATATACGTATTAATTAGTAATTACTATATCTTCTATACTAGCTAGCTAAGCTATAATCTTACGTAAGGTTATATTATTACTAGTAGAAAGCTCTTTAACGCGCTTAGGTATTGTTTTTCTTATAAGACCCTTATAGGTAGCGTTAAAAGCAGCCTTATCCTTACTTAGCCTTTAAAAGGTAGTAACTATAGTAATCTTATAGTAGGCAGTAGGCTTATAGTTATAAAGTTACTTACTGTTAAGAATCTCCTATATCTAGATATTGTTAATATGCTGTATCTTACTAGTAAAGAGGTAGTTAGTTTATTTTGTTAAGACCTTTTGCTACCTTATAGTTAGAGTATTAAAATATTATATATTATATTATTATAAATATATGTATTTGTAATAATGTAATATAAGGCGTTATTATATTATATGTAATTGTAATTGTAATATAGGGTGTATTATTATATTATAAATACATATTACATGTATTTGTATTTATAATATTGTAATATATTACACTATATATTAAGTAATTATATTAAATATATAATAAATATAATTAAGTATATTTTAGTTATTTATATCTC
>JASUDE010000331.1:23324-54011 GCA_034509685.1 Colletotrichum cereale | reverse complement strand
GCATGTACAAGTACGTACAACTTCGTTGTACGTACGTACAACAGCTAAAATACAGTACGTACGTACGTACGTGTACAAGAAATTGCATCACTAATATTTAGATATTGAGATGTGGCACAGGCTACCAGAGATACTACGTATATGTATCATGAATTTCCAGTACTAGGTGAACTGGATTAGACCTCTTATGGGGCTCTATGGCGATACAAACAACAAATAATTGTGGCGCTGTGGACCACTTTTCACCTGTCGATGCAATTGTCTTACTAACAGCATTTTGGTCACCTGATGATACATGTATTGGTACCAATACTTAGACTGCTGATCAGGATGTAATGCGTTGCCAGGCTGCCCATCAACTTGACTACGTAATTCTGTTTGGCTGGGCATCTTAATAACTGGGTCCTCTTTGCTTTTTCTTCCCTATTATCATATCCTTCATTATCCTTTCCTACGTCTGTCCGAACGATCGCCGATTTGATGAATTCTACTGAAACATAGCTTGGGTTGTTCACGCCATCCAAAGCTGCAATCAGGACTCGCAGAACCAATCGCAACTAGACAAGACGACTATAGACCTGAGTAACCGGGCAAGCAGTCAGATCAGGCAGACCGACATCACACAAGACCACCCGCAGGCCGAGCACGGCTACTCACGACGGAGTTCCGTTCCAATAGGCACGCACTGGAGCGGATTGTTCGGTAAGCTGATCACTTATCATCCAAGACGCATGGCACATTCATGTCACCGATTCCGATCGACCCGTACTCTAGGTATGGAGGGATCCTCTTGCATGCTTTGAAGCATATGTCAGACGTGTGCAGGCCAGATCATGTGTACATGAGCGGGCACCTCTCATGAATCGTTTCTAGGTCCATATGAGGCTGTACCTATGTAAGAAGGTACACCAGCCAAATTTGACAACATTCTGTACAGTATTATGCACCCCATCGTGTACTAACGACTGTTGTGTTTCTACCACACCCCTTGAAGCGATTGGATAACCTTCTATTCATATCACATGGCTGCGAAAAATACATAAATTGGAAACCAATAGAAACACAGTCTTCTTGCACAAAGAGTGCTACTCAAATGTGACCGACAGTCGGGGCGGTGATATGAGAAAAAAGAGGAGGGGTTTACCATAGAAAGAAACGAAGTATTACTGATCTCCTATTAATACTGCAGTAGTCAGCAGCCACCATTGCATATCCAGCTCCTTACGAATCGCGCCACCTCCCCCCCAATCTTGTGATTTGATCTGTCATTCAGACCTCGCCTGACTCCGTTGGATATGGATATAAGGTATGTTCTGCATGCGCATTGAGTGCGTTTAGTGGCTGAGAATACTGCTCACAACCATGTCCTCTCGTGTACCCGTTTTGGGCCAGTCTTTCTCGTCCTACCATCGAGCTTCGCGCACTAGGCTCCATTCCCAGGCTTAGATCGCCGGCTGTCTTCGAAATGTACCTCTTGATCGCTTCGCAGTCGCAGTCGCTGTGCTGGAGGATTGTGTTTCTCAGGCTGAGGACCTCGTCCCTTAGCGTCGCAACGCAAGCGTCGAGATATACACGTTCTTCAGTAACATGCCTATCTATGGCCACCAAATCAAGCTCACGCTGCCTTGTTTTCTCTCGACATCGCTTTGCGGCAGCCCGGTTGTTGACGCGGTATGTCTTTCTCCTGTCTATTCCCGGCGACGTGTCGCTCTCAAGGTCTCTGTCGTTGTAGTAGGGGCTTTCCGAATTCCCGTCGTACGAGCTTGAGCTTCGAGGAAATGATTCGCCTGAGGTTATCATCTGCGCTGCAACCGGAGCCTATTCAGAGTTAGCAAGAAAAGTTTAGGGGGCGGCTCACTTACAGTCTTCTTGGTGGTCCTTTCCTCTGCTAATGTTTCACTTTCAGTCTCTTTCAGACTTTGGCAGTCCAAGGGAGATTGCCACGCCGCTGCTGGAGGATGGCCTGGCCAGAACGAAACTGACCGATATGAGGCCGAGGTTGGGAGCGAAGTTTGTGGCGACTGGCAGTCAAGATGCTGGTGGAAATGCCAGCTATTGGTGCCCGTGCCCTTTATCATATGGTCTGGAGTCGTCCCGCGCACGTCGGGCTGCTGATTCTGCTGCGCATGGTATACAGTCTCCCACTGAAGAGAGGCCTCTCCCGCAACATGATGGCCCGAGAAATACACAGATGCGAAGGCTTGTTTGTCCCATACAGGCCATTCCTGGTATAAATACTCCCTAGCTGGCGGTATAGGGGGGTTCTCAACCGACGGCATGGCATGATAAAATGCTGGCGCAAGATAGGTTTCAGCCATTGCGGCTGATCTGGAATAGTTTTCCTGGTTCATAAATACTTGCTCCATGGAAACAAGATGAGCAGTTAAGCTGATTTGGTTTGGGAAAATAAGGTAAGCCTGCTAAACCAACGATATTTTGGCTGTGTTTGAGAAAGTAGAAGGTTTCACGCAGGAGTAAGCAGAAGTAAGCAGGAAAGAAACAGTGGTTCAATGGGGGGCAGTTATAAGAGAAGGCTGATGACACAGCTAAGAATCCCCCGCTCGAGGGAAGCGTTTCTCGAAACGGGACTTTCACAAGCTGCATGCTACAGATGAAGGCCTCAACTGCAATGCTGCAGTTAGGATGCACAGCAATACCAAGCCTTGCTCTGCAAAGTATGCATTCTCGCTACGATCTAGACCAAGTTCATGAAAAAAAGCAACAGCCGCGGTAAGCTCAACGGGTACCAGATCCCGGCTTGGGTCAAGGATCATTGGGCGTAAGGCCAGGGGTTCTCAAGACACTGGTACTCCACCTTCTACGTGGCGTCGGCCCTAGGAAGCATCGGCAAGCGCATCCGTCTTCTTGACGTTTCTTACATCTTAAATGAGATTACTGCCCGGGACGGGTGCGTCTTTTTAGCTCCTATCAAACCTATGGCTGTTCGGCCGCAACATTGCACCGGGGAGATGTGCCGTGGAGGCGTATCAGAGGAGTGTGACTCGATCTTCCAAAATACGATTGAATCTTGCCAAACAGTGGCTCTTGTGGCATCGGGAACATTGCAAAAAGGCCCATATGTATTGTATGTAGCTGACCAATTCGTGCTGGTGGATCGAGTTTGTTTACCAGGCCAGAACCTCTGTATATCAAGACACTGGGACGGTGAAAAGAGGTGCGTACGGCCCAGCTGTGCCTGGAACCCATCGATCTATCCTTTATCCGCTTCTGGATCCTTGATGCCCTATCAGGTCTCAGCAACCGCTGCAACCTAACAGCCCAGGAGGTTTGATACGACGGTGATCGGTATACGCCGTTGTAGGTCTAGGTATCGAGTAATACAGTGGAAGTATTCATCAATCTAGGCGGGCCACGCACATTTCTCTACTGTCAGTGACTCTTCATCAACTAGTGTACATTGTGTCAACTTACCAGTGTACAACATGTGACGGGAATGGAGATTCGGCATCAGATGAAAGTTCTTGATGCAGTCATGGCTTATCGGACCCAATTATATTTCTTTCTTTTTCGGGGACGTTCCCCTACAGTGTGCCAGCAAGGTATATAGACAACACGAAGCACGTCGGAGCTTCGTCCGCTAGGCCCGATTACCTTGGCGCAGACGAATTCTGTTGATTAGGGTGCCGATGTCTCAGGTTCCGCCCTTCCGAATGGTAATCCCATGGTCCTCGATCTCGAGCAAAGCATCGGACATATTGAAACCTCAGCCTCTACCAGTTCTACCGCCCTTTTCGGCGCCGGTAGTCACCTTTACGCTCTTGTCAGCGCAATAACTGAGGCCTCATCTCGCTGGTCCCCTCGCAGCTGCGCCATTTCTTGTTACATGAGTCCAGTAACACACGAGCAACAGGGTACTTGATACTGCTCGAACACCAGGTTGAAGCTGTGGGAGAGAAATACTGCCCAGCACGTCACGTTTCTTGAACATTAAGGGTCTCGCCGAGCCTCTCCCTCCGATAAGCCACCTTCTCAAATGCCGGACGTGTGTCCTCGAATGGAAGTATTGGCTGAACACACATGATAAGGTGTAAGGTACTTGGTGCTGAAGTGGCGATTTGGCTTATACATGCAGCCACACAATTAGGATACCTTGTCAGACGCCCCTCTGAGGAAGACAGTGCATTCGCGCCGGATCCCAAACGACTTCTTCAGTCAAGCATACGCGTCCACCTCTCCGCCCCCCCGCCCCCACCAAAGTGATGCTCAAATCAGGGGTGCTATCATCGGACTTAACTCCTGTAAGGCGTGCCAGCTCACGTCCATCATCGTCGGAGCCCGGAAGCCCTCCGGTGTTCCAAGCCAATTGATTGACCTGGCACATAATACTCCTCCACACCTCTATATCAACGGGCCTGCGGCATTTGAAATTGCTTACCTGTTGTGACACCTCGTCACTAGATACTAACCCCATGCGTAGTATCGTGCTGCGGGTCACTAATTATGTGGCTGAATGCTGCTGAGTTCTGGCCTGTCTGTTCAAGGCAGGCTACGACCCTGGGGGCATGTAGTCACGCTAATGTTGCGTTGATATGCGTCTCGTTCGGCCACAATATCCGTTTTATTTACGGATAGTATACTCTCTCCCACCACTTGTCATGTTTATTGGTTGATGGGGGCCACGGCAATAGAGGAACTTGCGCCACATATTGAGCTATATCATGCTTGATCTATATGAGTTGATACCTGGGCGAGCATCGGCCCTGACGGTGACACAAAATCCCTTGCACCTCCTCCCTGATGTCACACTGCAGATGCGTTCGGTAAGGGAGCGTACCGTGATACAAAGACAAATTTGGAATAGACTGAATTCTCAAGGAAAAGGGGTGTGGCGACCGTCCTCGTCGTATCAAGAGATGAACGCTTTGTAGCTGCTTACATGGAAACTGATAAGCAGCTGCAGTACCGAGTTTCACCTGAAGCCACCTCCTTGTGTTATGTTAGCAGCTTCTAACAGGCGCCGTGGCTGATCTCGTGGTGCCGACTTCGCAATGTGGTTATGTCCTCCGCATCCCACCATACCCCGTGTCAGCCCTCTAAGCATTGCTGATGATTGAGTCTCGGCTGGAAGAACATCCCCAAGGCTCTTCAAGCAGCTCTCATAAGAAGTGGGAAAGCTCACGAGCATACGGTTGGCAATATAAGCCACTCAACCCAGTCTGCGGCTTTCAAGGGTGGTGTCTTGAAGCGCTAACGCCCCTAAAGCGTTATATTAACCATGCAGTCTGGCCTACCGTTCTTCTGCCGAAAGAAGGACGAAGTGTTGTTCTTGAATTCCTTGGTATTGCTCTATGCCATTGACAAAGTGCTACCCTTGACAAGATGGGGTTTTGATTCCAAGTGAGAGTGATACCTTTTACCAATCCATCTCTATCCTGTATCTCCTCAATAAAGGCCTAAGAGCAGACTCTATCTCTGTTGTTCGATCACGGAAATGTCCTTATCGTTCCACTCGCGGTAATATCTATGTTAGAAGAAGAGACAACAGTCATTTACGTAGTTAATGGTTCCACTCAGGTATTCTGGCGATTCAGTGGCCATCTAAAATAGATACCTGAGACTTCCATGTGTTCTTAGCCCATAAACAACCCCGACAATATATTGACCCTTATTTGGGCTACCCCCCGCAAGCTCTCGAGGCTGTATCACGGTTATCACTGTAAACGACGGTAGGATCTGTTGACAGCTAGATGTTTACGCGCGTATCTTTGCGGAATATCATCTTCATCTTCTCCTTTCTTTCTTTTCGTTCGGCCAACACTCCGAAAACACCTCTCACTGGTCACAACTACCCATATTCGCAACTCTCATCAACATCAGCCGTCCGACATCCCAACCAGTCGCGTGACGCTGGCATCCCCTCGATCATCCTCTCAGCGCATCCAGGGGCTGTTGTTTCCAGACAACCTGAGGATGCCGGGCAAGAGAAACCCCGCAAGCAGATGGCCCAAAGTCGAGTCGCCCCAGAATGGCATCAAGGCCAAGGCCGAGAAATCTAGCTTTAAGGCAATAATGAGCGCATGCACCCCTGAAGTTGGTGAAGGGGAATTCGACCCCTTTAGCTTTTCCAGTTCCGAGGAAAACCCCAATGCTAGATCGACAAAAGGTCCTGAGAACCATTCGGATGCTGCAGAGGAGAACAAAGCCAACGATGATGCCGCCGCTGCTGGCCGGAAGTCCAGAATTGAAGGAACTGAGCCAGTGAGTGCAGAAGAAGTCCAGTATTATGCATTTATGTATTCAGAACGAGTATTTGAAACGGAAGTTAGCATTCACGTCAACGATACGTCAAAATGCAAAAGCTTCCAAATAGTACCTGGTACCGCCATTCGTAGTCTGAAAAGACATCAAATCAATTTAGGCGAGTAGAGAATCCATCATTGGAGTGCGGGGACCTTAGTGATCTCCAAGTAAATGTAAGGCGTGGATCTGAGGGTTGAGGTGAATGCTGCCCCCGCCAAGTCGACCGTCACATCTCTCGTCACTCCCATCTCGCCTAGGATGTGAGGGGGCCCCCCGCCTGTTTGCTTACCGATGTGTCAGTCTAGGGTTGCCAGTGATACCGGATAAGCAGTTGGGCCAACAGGCAATGTCTTTCTATCAGAAATGAACGGAAGACAGGGAAGGGCGACGACCTTCCTAATTGAGCCCTTTCATCTGACTGTGTTCCGGTAATGCGGCGCGAAGGTTCACGGTTCAACTCCAATTCATAAAGAGCGTTGCCAACCCCTCCAAGTCAATTGACTTGTAAAGCTAAGTACTCAAAGCTAGGACAATCGCCGATAACAGACGAGATGACCCGACGGTTCCTTGAAAGACCAGCCTACATCTACTCCCCGGCGATGGGCGGGTCCTTCAGACCAAACTACGCCGAAGCCCCCGAGCCTCCCCTCTCACCCACCAAGAAAACGACACTTGTCATCATCAAAACCTCCCTCCTCATTCCCGGCGACGGCGAACCGCTCAAAGATGGTGCCCTCGTCATTTCGTCGAAAGTGATCGCCTGGGTCGGGCCGCAGTCCTCCCTCCCCTCCGAATACACCGACGCGCCTCACAGATCCTACACGGTGCCCTACCTCATGCCGGGCCTCTGGGACTGCCACGCTCACTTTGGCGGCGATTCCCCCAATGACAACGGGGGCAACGACCCGTACCAGAGCTTCATCACCGAGCACCCGGCCGCGTCCGGCGCCCGCCTCACGCGCGGATGCTGGCTGGCCCTGCAGCGTGGGTACACGTCCCTTCGCGACGTGGCCGGTCTGGGCTGCGAGGTATCTCGTGCGATCGAAGACGGCTCGATCGTGGGACCCAACGTCTACAGCTCCGGGGCAGCGCTGAGCCAGCTCGGAGGCCACGGCGACGTCTTTTCTTTTCCCGCAGGCGACGTGCTCCTCAACCTCGGCGTGTCGCAAATCACACCGGGCCACTTTGGCACGACGACGACCATGATCGTAGACGGCGTCGACGAGTGCCGCCGCGGGGTACGGCTCCAGATCCGGCGCGGCGCCAAGTGCATCAAGCTGATGGCCTCGGGCGGCGTCATGTCCCGCGACGACAACCCGCTCTACGCCCAGTTCAGCGCGGCGGAGCTCGAGACCATCGTGGAAGAGGCGACGAGGCAGAACCGCGTGGTGGCAGCGCACGTCCACGGCAAGCCCGGGATCCTGGCGGCCATCAAGGCGGGCGTCACGACGCTGGAACACGTCTCCTTTGCGGACCGCGAGTGCATCGACCTGATCAAGGAGAAGGGCATCGTCTACATCGCCACGCGCCTCGTCGTGGATCTGCTCCTCAGCACGGGGGGCAAGGGGATTCCTCCCACGGCGTGGGAAAAGGCAAAAGTGGTCGCGACGAACCATCTAGCGGCCTACAAGATGGCCATCGAGTCCGGCGTGTCAGTCGCCCTGGGCACAGACACGGGGCCGGGGTTCAACATGGCGATGGAGCTGGAGTGCGCCGTCGAGGCCGGCATGAGCAACCTGGAGGCGATCAAGGCGGCGACGGCAAACGGGCCGCTGAGCGTGGGAGGGCAGGCGCCGAAGACGGGGCAGCTGAAGGTCGGGTATGAGGCGGATGTCATTGGGCTGCTGGAGAACCCGGTGGAAGACGTCAAGGTGTTGCAGAAGCTCGAGAACATCGGCTGGGTTTGGAAGGGCGGGAAGCTCTTCAAAGGACCGGGGGTCGGGCCGTGGGGCGAAGACCCGGGTCCGGGTGCCTGGGGAGACTTGCCGGCGGTTTCGCTTCTTCGTTGATGGGCCGGGTACCTACTAGAAAGCTTTCATCGATCTGTTGGTCTTGGGCTTGATATCTCGCGTTACTGCCTGCCTTGCTTTTGGCCGATTTGTGCCTCGGCTTTCCTTGTCTGTATGCGTTGGCCAAGCAGAACAGGGGATGATATTTGGGACATTGAATCATCCGGACCAAGAGGCATGCATCGAAGTGCGAAAGTAAGAAGTGTGGGACAAAAGACTACCTCGTGTAGCAGCTCTAAGGGGGTAGGAAGCTATACCTGGGGAATGAGGGGTGACTGAACTGTGATTCGAACAGAACACTGCCTCTCTCTCCTCTGTTTTCATCACTTGAATCATCTCGCTGCTGAATCTCTATATTGATTTCCATCCTAGACTTGACCCAGCCAGTCCCATCATCACGACCAGACGAGGTATCAGCCCAGACAGGTTCATCACAACAGGCAGAGAAGGGTGCCAGGCGTCGCTCGCTCCGGGAGTTTCGCTGGAGTGCCCTATTCCAACCCTTCGGCGTCCAACGTGACTTACAGACGCTTCTCAAGACTAGCCTTTGTAGGACCTTCATCAGTGTGCATGGCCTCTGTCAAGTTGATAAAGAGAAACATGGCAGATCCTTTCATGCTCCTTGAAACGCTGACCCTCCAGTTTGGGACATCGTCAGTTGTCAAATATGACCTCACAGACTAAGTTGCCTCCATCTTTGTAATGCGGATTCTGATGTATAAGGCATCAAAGAGATTCAGGGCGTCCCAAGACCATCTTGCAGTCGATAGAACACAGGGCGTCAAAGGCTATGCAATGTGCCGTCATTCGAGAATCCTTCGAAGGAATCAGAATATTGTAGACCGTCATCCTGTGCCGGCCAAGTCCGGCCAAACCTCTCTTCCTGACATATTTAAATGCCGGCCATCACCACGTGTACACCGACCTCACACAGCCTTTTCCAGCATCTCACCATCCTTTCTCGAAACTGCCCTCCACCCAAGCAACAGCCCAACCAACCGCAAGAATGACGTTCAACACGCCCAAACAGACGTTCAACTACAACCGCCAAGTTGTCCTCGGCTCCAGGATCCGCCCCGTGAGGGTCCGAGACGCCGTGTACAGCAGACTCATCGAGATGGCCGCCGACGATGACGACGACGAGGACTGCGACTTTGCACGTTGGCTCCTCCTGCAGGTCCGCGAGATCTTCAGAGACGAGATCAACGCCCTGACGGCCGCCGGGCCCGAATCTACGGACGAGCGAGGGTACCTCGCCGGCTGGAAGGATGCCCTCGCAACCGTCTGCGGCCTGTCTCCCCTGTGCCTCAACGGGCCGTTGGAAGACGAGAACCTGTCCCCGCCAGAGCCGTCTGCCGAGTCTAGCCACAGCTGGGAGGGTAAGGAGCAGTTTTGTCGGGGGGGCTTCGCGGAGGGGTGGGACAGACGGTGGGAGGGACTGGATTGGTTCATGGAAAAACGCCAGCATTGTTTGGTCATCTCGTCCGCGTTGAGCGCCAACCAACAGGAAGACTCTTCTTCACAGGCCTCCGAAGCCTCTAGCAGCTTGGTCAATACCCCTTCGAACGTCAGCATCAGCGACTCGGTTCTCCAAGCTCTCTTTCCCGTGTCCTCCTCTGCGGGCTCGTCCTCGTCCGCCGGCTCGTCCTCGTCGAAGCCGGCTCCGTCCACGACCGACCCCCGCCAGCAGCCCAAGAACGGGCACGACCGCAACCTCAACAAGTCGGACATTATCCGCGGCCTCGACACGACGGCGCTGCTCACCCACTTCGAGCGCCAATCGCGCCTCTCGGAGCGCCGCATCGTCGCGGAGCTCGGCAGGACGAGCATCCTCCGCCAGGCTATCTTCCAGGACCGCTTCTTCGGCCGCGTGCCGTCTTTCGCGGGGACGCCGCCGGGAGACAGCCAAGTCCCGGGCGGCGGTGACGTCGGTTGTGACGAGGACGACGCGGCCGAGGTCGCGGACGGGATCAACGACCCGTTCCTGAGCGAGGCGCAGCAGGCTCGCGCGGTGAGGCAAGTCAAGACGCTGTTCCGGCAGTGGCGGAAGGCTGCGGCAGAAAGCCGGGTGGAGGAGGACGGGGCGTCGGATGAGGGCGCCCGGGTGACCGGGCGAGAGGAGGATAGCGACGACGGCCTGTCTGACAATTCGGCGAGTTCGTCCCACGACCCGAAGCCCTGGCTCAAGGACGACGGCGGGGACGCGCCGCCTCCCAGCCCAGGGTCGGAATCCGTATACAGCGACGACACCGTCTGGCCGTCAGCAGCGTCCGAGCCTACCGATGATATGTCGCCGCTGATGGCTCCTCGCGCGCATCACTACAGTCACCCGATGACCGACGGCCCAAACTCTCCGGACACGGATGATTCCGGCCACGGCAGCACACGCCTGGACGAGAGCGGGCCAAGCAGCGCATAGAAAACATTGCAGACATGAGATATGGACGGTTCACGGAGCATGTTCTGCCAGTTAGGAATTGTTGACGATGCAGGTTTTCATTTGTTCTTTCGGAAGGGGGTATCAATTCGTTTGTATTGGGGCTGAGGGGTTTCGTCTGCATTTTGCGATTTCTAGACTTGGGCGGGTTAGTTGAGGATAGAACAACAAGAAGATGAAGAGTTTACTTACGAAGCATGACCGTGACTGCTCCCTTTCGACCTAGTATCATCCCTCTTATCCATGCCCAAGCCCGAGAGCCTTAACGGACTCTATCTCTCTCTCTCTCTCTCTCTCTCTCTCTCTCTCTCTCTCTCTCTCTCCGACCAACCTCTCCGCGCTGCTGAGCCCGCGCTCATTCAATCTTCTCCGTCTCCATGTCGCCCTCCTCGGCCTTGTTCTCCTCGACCTCCTCAACATCTGCGAAGAAGAAAACGTTAGCTCCAGACATGCCCAGCTCCGTCGTCACTCTGCCCCTCCCCCGGGAGGGCGGCTGCTCTCACCCTTCATAACGACCTCGCCCTCGGCGGCCATCTTCCTCCTCAGGGCGTGGGCGATCCTCTTCTCGACCTTCTTGGCCTTCTTCTTGCTCAGGGGCGCGTTGGGCCCGCTCGTGGGCGCCAGGCCGGGCCGCGCGCCGCGCATGGCGTCCGTCTTTGCGATCTTGTTCCGGTTCGCCTCCGACTTCTTCCTGCGCTCCATCTTGGCGCCGAGGGCCCTGTTCGCCAGGCGGTTCTTGGAGGGGCCGTTGGGGTTCTTGACGGAAGGCATCGTGGGCGGTTGGTGGTATTGTTCTTTGAGAGGAGTTTTCTTTTTCCTTCTTCTTTTCTTTTCCTTTTCGGGAGGAGTGACGAGTGTGTAAAGGTTGGGAATGAGGAAGAGAGAGGATGGACTGGTCGAGGGTTTGCGGGCTGGAGGAGGACGAAATGCGGTCGAGGGTCGATTACCGCTATGGAAATTTAATTTTTTAGTGGGGATGGCGGGATGAGGCCGGGGGGGTTCCAGTCCCGCATGCCCCTCAACCGCCCCCCACTCACCCTCTCCCTCTCTCAATTTGTACCTTGAGTACTCTGTGTACACCGACAGTCGAGATAGGTGGACACACCAGAGAGAGCCAAGGCAAGGTCAGCCGATGCGATGAAGGGGAGGAGGGGAATGCAGGGGCTGAACGTCAAAAGGCTACATGGAGCTCCGACACCAAATACAGCCTAGTCAGGTATCTCTGTCCTTTTCTCTACCTGTCGATATCTATCTCTCCCTCTCCGGTCATGTTGTATGTCGCAACGGGCAAAATTGGATCTGGAGTAGCAAGGCAACATGAGGTTGATATTTATACCATGTCTTCTCCAAATGTAAGATTCTTGTTCTTTTCAGACGCCGCGCAGCCCTTTACAACTATGTGAGCATCCCGGAACCAAACGCCAACCCTGAACACAAGATATACCATCATCCCTGTCTATTCGTTCAATGCCCATGAATAATGTGATTATGCCTCACACCCCTAACCTAACCCCCTCACCGTGCTACTCGGTCGCTGTTCTTTCCGATCGTGCTGGGACTGCTCGGACTCCCCAGACCTGGTTCGTCGTCTGTTTCCTCCGTCAGGCCCTTGCGCACCTCGTCCTCGTCGTCGCTCATGAGTCCTTCGAGTTCGAACTCCTCGGCATCGCGCACCTGGCGGTTCTCCGCAGGCCGGCCGTTGGCTACCACGACACCGTTTGCCAGAACGACTTTGCCTTCCGCAACGGTGTTACGGTCGAAGAGGTGGACGAGCATCATGGTGAAGAGGAAGAGCAGGAACGCAAACGAGTACAGGATCAGGATGTAGGAAACGTGGTCGAGGCCCGAGTTGGCCACGAGCACCATCTGCTCTTCGGTGGCACCCATGAAGAGGAAACCGGAAGCGTATAGAAGCTGCCCATTGTTAGTTGCTGCTCGTACACACACGGCTCAGACGACGGCCACTTACGAAAACGGGAATGAACTGCCAGCTGTTTGTCTGGCGTCCATCCGACGAGACTCCGGGGGCGTCCTTGACAACGAAAGACACCTCGATGATACGAGTGATGCCGACTCCCATCAGCGTCTTGCCAAACATGTTGTGGGTCATGGCACTGATGGGCAGGTCCTGAGGATGCGCCGACATGGCCCAGCCGGTGACGCCGATGACGAAGCCGGGAATGAAGTTTCGCTTGGGGTTCCCGTCGCGATCGCGGCTGAGCCAGATACCGACCAGACCGGCGCACCACCAGATGATGCCCATGGTGGTGTGCTGCCAGTCGTTCCTAACCCATGCCGTGCCCCATCTGTGCTCGGTGAAGGTGTTGACGCAACCCCATGCCGCAATAACGATGCTGTCGAAGAACTCCTGCGACCGGCCGCTGCGACGGATCCAGACTTGTCCGACGAGGAGCAGCAGCGTCAAGATGATGCCGTACGCGATGAAGGCGCTGCCCATGATGAAATGGGCCGCGCACTGGCCGAGATGGTCGCCTTGGCAGAACCCCAGAGAAGTGATGCCGCCAAACAGAAACTGGGTCCAAGCCAGGACGGGGGAGGCCTTGCCCAAGATGCCGTGGGCGGGCCTGATGAACCTGCGGATGCGACCGTTGATGCCCTTCTCGAGGTGCAGCCTCAGGTAGATACCCAAAGCGACCTGGGCGGCCATCATGATCATGAGCCAGTTGGCAAAAGAGGCGTGGACGTTATGGGCGAGGAACTGTCGGCCTCCGTGCATGTGACCGAGGAAGTAGCCGAGAATGGCGAGGGCGGACCCGAGGACTTGAGTCGGAACGTGCCAGCGGTTCTTGGTCATCTGGAGAAGAGAAGGAAAAAAAAGCGAGCGTCAGCAGTTGGATTCTAGCGTCGGGGCAAGGCTGGGGCAACGTACTCCCAGCACCATGCCGACGGGGAAGATGACCCCGAAGGCCAGCATCATGATGAAGATGTGTATCCATAGTATGGTGTCCTGTTTCCCGCAATCAGCAACTTCTGTCCTTTGGAGAGTTCCGGCCCGTGCCTCGTCGTCGGGGTCGGGGTCGACGGATTGGAAGTTGATTTGTCGCTTACGATGGGTTCCTGCGAGACGGTCTCGCCCTCCTGGATGTGGCTTACGCCGTGATCGTGACCGAGAGCCATGGGGAGAGATGTGAGGATGATTGTAGCAGCGGCGGCGGCAAGCGAAGAGGAAGATTTCAGCGGCGACGAGGCCGTAGAAAACGGGTGCCGCGCCATGACGGGCGTTTCGGAATGGGCAGAAGCGTCCCGTGTGGTGAGCTGGCTTGGCTGTCGGGATGTGCTGCGCTGTGCTGGGGCCAGACGTGTCACAGACTTGAGCCTGGCGAGCGGGGCGGCGTCACGGCGTCGCGACGCAATTGGCGAAGTTTGGACGAGGCGTACAGAGTATGAGGAAGGGTCGATGTGTCGGTCGAGGCCAGGCAAAAGAGTGAGTTGGGTTCGCTGGCCGAGGCGGTAGAGCAAGCGAATGCCTACACGGCGTCGCAGCGGGGGGGGACGAGAGACGGGGTCGTGTTGTGTGGTGACGGTCGTGGCAAGGGTCTGAGAGTTTGTCGGGCGCCGGTAAATTACTGATGACTACCACCTATTCGCGCCTTGTTGGGTACAGTACAGCAGGTGAGGTACCTGGGTAGGTGTGGTAGGTGAGGTACCTTATGGTAGGTAACTTTTGGATGGGATGGATGGGACGGCGCGGCGCGGCGCGGCGACAACCTCGGACGGGAGAGGAGGAGGCTCGTTCTCAGCAAAGGGAGAGGTGGATGAAAAGTAAGAAAAGTAAGTAAGAAGAAAGAAAGGAGAGAGAGAAAAAGAGAAAGGGGGAATGTCCCGAATTGAGACTTGCTTGTTAGAAGAAAGGAGATGCGAACCTCTTGACGAGCCGGGTCCTTCGGCAGCGCCCATTATTTGCGAAGGGTGGAACACTACGGAGCAACAAGGTATCACCTAATACAAAATGCTATGGGAGAGTACTCCGCTCAGGAAAACACCACGCGAAACAGTCGTCGTGATGTGGAAGGGGGGCGGGCGGATTGGACTTGCCGGAGCAGGTCGCCATGTACTTTCCACTAGTACTTGTGGCGGAAGGGTACCTACCTACCTAGCTGCCTGCCTCCTTCCTCTTCCTTACCCACCTCACCAGCCTAGGTAGGTACCTACTGTAGTAGCGCAGACCAGCGGCAACGGGCAGCGGCAGCGGCAGCGGCCTGCAACCTGCGACACCCGGCTGTCACTCTTCCCTTCCATACAATCCCATCCAGGTCCTCTCCATTCGTCAGCGAGAGTACGTGTACGTACCTTTCCCCCCTGACTTCGGACCCCAAGAACAGAAAATGCCACGATTTCTGCCCAGCAAAATGCCAATTTGCCCATGTCGCCTGTCATGTCTCTTTATGCATCCCCCCCCCCCCCCCCCCCTAGTATACCAATATACCAAGAACACTGCCTCAATACCAAATATCATCCCTCTCCACCCTTGCCAAGAGCCCATCTGCTATGGACGTACATAGTCGTATACATACTGTTGGAGTTAGTAGAGGCCTTACGGATACATAGCAGCAAACATGCCAGGAAATGGTTTCCTCCCTTCCAATACCAAAGTCAAATCTAGCTGGTAAGCCGAGCTTATCGAGGAACGCGCTCATCGGCCCCATGCGAGTCTAGCCCATGCAGTCATTATGGTTTTTCTGCTCTTTTCCCCTTATGCCTTCTCCTCCACCCATCCCCTTTCCGTCTCTCGTCGGTTTGGTGAAGGAGTTCATCCCTTTGCCAGAGATGCCCGAAGGAGCTTCCAATAAGCGGCTGGCTAGCCGTATCGTCCCTTGTTTAGAGACCCAAAAAAACAAAACCATGGGAACGGGTTCGAGCGTCGCCCCTGAGTGATGATAATGCTTCGCATCTCGTACCTCTTTGAACTCCCTCGGTTCTTCGGGGCCTCACACCCAAGCTACTAGAGCAAGTTCGGGTTTCTTAATAAAGACACATTGAAGAGACATTGGGACTTGGACGAGGTTATCGCCACGTCAGCGGCGCTTGCCGACCTTGGGCTGCCAGGTCACACATGGACATAAATGGCCGTCTAGCAGACTTGGACGGCGTCCGGGTCCAATATTCATCAGCTTTGACTTTGACACACCATTCGTAACGTCCTTGGCATGAAGTCAGCCGATGGTCCGACCTCAGCAAGTCGAACAGAGGAAAACTAAAGTCTTGTATGCTACGCTGACCACCAAGCACAACCTCTTCCGGATGTTGCTGATGAATAACTCCGGCGCCGAGACCTAGACGGGTTGGTCCGCCCCGCCGCCACGCCGTTGTCCAACCGTCATCGCCGAAAACGCCTAGCGCGGCCATGTTCCAATGTTCTATACGATTGTCGCAGCCGCCAACCATGCACCTCTCGTCTACTGCCGTCACATGCCTCGGCATTCCATCCTTCCATCACTCAACGATTACTATCTCGTGCTGTACGTCGGCATCATATAACCAGCAGGGGAGCCGACCCGCGTGACATTGACCCGCGTGTCATTCTTTACGGATTCACTCTTAAATACTCATTAACATGCTGAATATTCATTGGCATACGCCTTGGTATTTTCATCAGGTGTGATCTTATAGCGGGTAGGTAGCCCGGCATCCTTCGAATCTCATACAACGGTCAAGAACCCATGGACCCCCGTTCATAAAATCATCAACGCTCGCTCATTCACACACGACAAACCCTAGTAGGTGTACCGGAAACCGGGCTGGGCTCCCTCCTGCGAACCCGAGTCAGCAAATCGTTCAACAAAGTTTGGGCCCGCGGGGTGACAAAAACTTACATCATCAGCCTCGAGCTCCTTCTCGCCTTGATCGGCCTTCTTGTTCTTGAAGTAGGCATCGAGCGTCAGCAAGCCAACCAGGACGACGGTCAATAAGCTGCAGGCGATGCAGGCGTACATGCCCGGGCGGTAGTGAGGCTTGTCCTGCTCGCGGAACAGCAGACTCCCGGCGATTCCGCCGATCCCACCAAACGAAACCAGCGTCGCGCTGCAGAACGCTCTCTTCCACTGGCCGCGGATGTTATTCGCCTGGTAGGCCATAACAGCTGGAACGTTGGAGTTTGCGCCTGCCGTCGTCAAGAAAACGCCAAAGTAGCGCACCGCGGCGCTCGAGTGGAAGCCCATGAGAGGCAGGCCGACGATGCAGAACAGCATGTTGATAAGGATCACGGGGCCGCGGAACTTCATCTTGTCGCCGAGCCAGGCGGTGGCGAACATGACAATGCCGGCAAACGCGTACGGCGGCGCGACGAGGCACTGCGCCGCGCCGACGTCGAAGCCCATGTTGATCTGCAAGATGATGGGCAGGAAATACGCGAGCGCGTACGAAACGGTGGTGGTGTTGAAGAAGATCATGGCGTACGCCCAGATCCTCCAGTCGGCGCCGGCGCCAAGGAACCTGCCGAGGTTGAAGGCGGGCATGTTGGCGTCGCCGCGGTCGCGATTCACACGCGCGACGATCCAGGCGCGCTCGCGGTCGCCGAGGAAGTTCCAGTCCTTGCGCTTGGAGTCGGGGAAGTCGACGAGCAGCCAGTAGCCCGCCATGCCGAGCACGCAGGTCAGTACGCCTTCAATCTAATGGTCCAGGTTAGAGGAAGGAACATGCCGATAGGTAGTAACAGACGGAACTTACGATGAAGATCCAGCGCCATCCAGTGAGGCCCTGCTGGCCGTTCATCTGCATGAGGCCGTAGGCAAGGATACCGGCGAAGGCAGAGGCAACGCAGCCGAGGAGATAGAAAACGGAGTAGCGCTTTCCGACCTCGTCTGATGGATAAAAGTCAGTCGACCTGTGCGGTGGATGGAAAAAACTTGGACCGGAGGCTTACATCTGGTGTACCACGTGCTGAGGAGGTAGACGCAGCTGGGGAAGAAGCCGGCCTCGAGGACGCCAAGCAGGATTCTGCACGCGTACAGATGGGTGTATCTGCGCGAGAAGCCCATACCGATCATGACGGCACCCCACAAGAGGGTGAGCCCGCCGAGGTGAAGACGGGGGCCGATCTTGCGCACAACGATGGTCGAGGGCGGCTGAAAGATGATATATGGGATGAAAAAGAGGAGAGAGGCAATGCTCTATCCGAACCACATGTCAGTCGGTCATCCTTCGTTCCCCCAGTGAAGCATCCCCAGCAGGTCATACTCACATATCTATTGTCCAGGGAAAGAGACAGCTCCTTGGTCATGCCCGCGATGGCGGCGGCAGACAAGTTCGTCCGGTCCATCAGCGAAACACAGTACATGGCGCCAACGGTCACGACGAGCCTACGATCGACGCGGCGTATGATCTTGCGCTGCTCCTCGGGCGTAAAGCCGGCATCGATATCGACGCCGTGGGATTCATTCGAGCTGCTCCTGAATTCGTGGGCGTCCTCGAAGCCGGCCTTCTCGGGGTCCTGGGCGGGACGATCCATGGCAGCGAAATTCGTCGTTGGGGCCGTTGACGAATTTCAAATCTCGGAATTGGTCTGAAAGGAGGTCGAGAGACTTAATTTCCGTCCTGGGGAAGAAAAGGTCGACTTGGGGGAACACGGAGAGAAAGCCGCACGGTTTGCGTCACTTCAAGAGTCCGGCCAAGAGAGTTGGTTGGTTGGTCGGATGGTCTCGGCCTTTGGGTTACACAGCCACTGAAATGACGTTCGAATAACTATACAACACAAGAGATTCGGGGAAGGGGGGGGGGGGGGGGAAGGCTGGAGGTTATCTACTCAAGAAGCGGAGATGCTGAGGGTACCATGGGATGACAAGGATACATACGCACATGGCCCTTTATGTATCTGTTCGTTTTCGGTCCGGTCAGCTACTCCACGAACACAACAACCCCTTCCTCTCTCTCTCTCGCCTTGGGGCCCCTAGGCCCTCCAAAAGACGAGACATGCCCGCAAAAAGAACCGAAGCCAAGACCAGCCATCGCGGCAATCTAACCCGCCGACATCCCCTTCCCCCCCCCTCCTCCCGTTTCCCCAGAAAAAAGCATGCGAAAAGAGGTCTAGCTGGTCCGGGCTGGCAAACACCCCCGCTCTGGAGGGCCACTCCCGATGCTGCGGTCTTTTGCTGCGGGGGGGCCAATCAAACGCAAAACAAGACAAGAGGATACCGAGGGTGGCGGTCAACAAGAGAAAAGGGGACACCAAGAAAGCCGGGACGTGATTGATGACCAGGGCGTGACCGCAGCGCCTCATTGGGGATGAATTGCATTGGGATCAGAAACTCGAAATGTGTGTGTGTGTGTGTGTGTATGGGAACGTGGGAGTGTGCAACATGCGGGCAAAAGACTCCTTCTAGCCGTCAGAGGCAAGACATTTCGAACTCTGGGCAATAGAACAAGCAAGGGGGATGGAGACTCAACACGCATACCTATCTATAGTAGTAGATGGCTGCGGCAAACGTCCCTAACGAGGCGCAGAGAAGGAGAGAAGAAAGACGAGGGCAGGCTCCAAGGGTTCCCGGATATTGACTGATAATTTCTTTTGCTTCAGCAGATGTCCAATGCATAGGTATGCGATGAACCTGTCTGCCCCATCCTTCAAACCCCCAACCCTCCCTCTTTTCACCCTCCAGTCCGACCAAACCAGCAGACCACCCACACGTACGCAGACCAATGTCAAATCTGGGGTATCAAAGCCTAGAGTGGATTTGACCAGCTCTCCGGCTGCGGGGTAAACCGCTAGACCCGCCGCGCCCGCGTGTGGGTGGGTGGTGAGGAGAAGGAGGCGCCGTTCTTAGGTTGTGGGAAGAAAGCCGGGGAAAGGGGCGGCGGCGGCGGCGGCGGCTCACGTTGTTCATAGTCATGGGCACTCGGATGAGAGACATTATGCGGGGACCAGCGAGATCCAGACGTGTGTGAATCGGCTGGAAATGGTTCCGATTCAGGCGAACTTCGACTCGGTACTTTGCGCCGGAGCGACTTGGCGGCTGCTATGCGATTGGCCCGCATGCCGGCGAGTTGCCCCTTTCGGCTCTAGACGCGAGCTGAGACCAAGAAGCATGCACGCCCACGCGACGAGACCCCGAGAACGTGCTAGCAGGGCACGCAACAAGGGGCGCAGTCTGTCTGCTGGGGAATCTGCTAAGTGAGCTGAAGGTCATTTTGCTTTTCCGTTCCTGTTCTTCGATGATGCGTGCGCGGCCCGGAAGGCTGTGAGAACTTCCATGTTGTGTGCAGTTTACAGGGAGAGAGAGAGAGAGGGGGGGGAAAAGGAAAGTTGGGATACGAGGGGGGGGGGAAGGCGATCGACGGAGCCGAAGGGAGGGGGGGCCAGTACGGTGTACGTAGAGCGTGCAGTCAGTGTATCAGAGTAATAACCGGACAATAGTTTGCCTGGTCAACACGTTCGATGACACACTCGTGAGAGAACATCTCGCAGGAGTGACATAACCATGTGGAGCGTGCTCTATCCCGCATCTGCGGGCACCGACATGGGCATTGAGGCACAGCAGTCGGCATTTGTTTGGTTTTCTCGCCAGACCAACAAGACTCTCCATGACCGACTGGCATGACAGCAATGCCGAGAAGGGCATGGAGGCTCAGGAATGGTCGGGGAACCGACGTTGGCTCTCCGACGATAGTGTTCGTTTCGTGCCGAGGATAAGTGGCCAGAACAGAGTCCATGGCCTTTTCCCCGCCTTCGCGCTTCGTGAGTCGTCGGGACGTTGTACAGATGGGGCTTAGAGACTTCAACAAGCGCACTCTGTCGAACCCAAACCAGAAAGACAATATCATACGATTTACATTCTGTCAGGGTACAATGCACTGGTATTCTAAGCATCCCAGCACACCCTCAAAGCCAACAACTTCGTGCAATACTACTGTGACCATGGTTCAGACAGCCTCTACTATGTACTCTCTCTCTCTCTTTCTCTCTCTCTCTCTCTTGCGTTGGTGTTGGGGTCAGAAGCCCGGCACGCAGGTTCCAACAAGACCGACCGGTGTTACTGTAACCAAAAGAGGTGAAAGCGATCGGGGTTTTTTTAGAAGCTCGCATGCCCGGTCATGGTCCCCTGATGTCGATGTGGTTGATGCTACCCTCTTCGATTCTCGCTGCATGTGTACCAGTGACCTGGTTGTGTTGCCGCCACACAAATGAACACAAGAGCGTAGTCACTTTCGTAGAGACGGGTCAGGCCATGCAACCACACTCTCCTCTTCCCCCCTGCTCCCAAGCCCTTTGAAATATTATGATGCCACACATCCCACCATCTTCTGCATGACCACCCATCCTCCACATATCGTTGACCTCATCCAAGACTAATGTAGTAGAACGTCGGCGCCACAAGTGACCAACCTAGGCCCTTGCAGAACCATTCCTCCAAATCCCCCCTCCCTCACCGAACCTCGGCATCTTTGCTCGTTCTACGACGTATCATTGGGCGGCGATCCTTTGTCTGCTCTCCAGCCAGGTGTGACCTGAAGCTAGTTTCGACGACACGATATCCCATTCAATGCCTCGACTTCATCTTGGCCACCGTGTCACGCCGCCATCTAGCTTCCTCGACGGCGCTGACTCCTCGTGATTTGGTGGGCTACGACGATTACCAGATGATGGGTACATCCTTATTCGTCGACTGTTGTAGCATTCATCGTAGACAAAGGGGCTAGTTCTCTCAACCTTGTGTGAGGCGAAACAGCTGGGGAATTGCGTCGTGTGTCAATCCATCAGACAAACGCCAATATTTTGCTGACCGCTGCTTCGTAAATCGACCAATTATAAAAGCCGAGGTGGCCTTTTCTAATTGTGGCTTTGCATTCGTACTCTTCATTCGCGCGGTTGCTCGGTTTACGCTACAAGTCCTACCTTTCTGATCATCCATACCCGTCATTCCGTCAACCGCTGGTTGATCTCCAAGTTCCGAACCGCCTTTCCGTATGGAAGCTGAGCAGAGGTGCGGCCGCCCGTCGCCAAGCTTACTCGTCTTTTCAAGTACACAGTACACATAGTCAACATATACCGGTACTCGAGATATTGTTGAGAGACTAGACTGGTTCCTATGAAATGAGCAAGTGATGATTTTCCAACAGGATTCCGCACTCACTCCAATTCAATACTTGGCCGTGTCCTAGTTTGTTCTGTCTTTGAAGTAACATTTCCAGGCGCAGTCAGGGAGTGTTTGCCATGTGCTTGATTGCATCCTGATGTCTGGCTGGCTATGTTGCGAGATAAAGAGGCGGGAAAGTCCGGCTCAACCTCGAAATAAACTTTGAACCATGATCATCATCTTGTATTTGAACAACGGAAACCTTGAGATGTTCAGTTCCTCAAAATGAATAAAAGACCAGGTTTGCCGGTCAACACACGACGCAGGTGATTTGCCTCCTTCCCCCTCCCATAACAGTGTTGAAAGGTCCCACAAGGTTACCTTGGCGACTGACGGGCGGGCTCATTGCATCTGTTCGAAAAGTACAAACGCCATAGCCATGACAACGAGAACTGGTAGGCGGATGGACAACCTAGTTGAAAGCCTCATATCTCTCTCCGTGTAGCAAAAGCAGGTTGGTATAGAAGACATATGTACGGGAAACATCCATCGTACAGTACGCATTGTCCCTCCACCGTCGTTGCAGTCCCTTCCAAAACCCCGTATACCCTACGCGCCACGCTGGCTCTTTCAGTCGAAGGTCAAAGTTAGACAGTCGGGATCGCTGCTAGTATGTCGAGCGGCTTTGTTCATCTTAGAACCTTTTGTAGTTCTAACATTGGACGAGACCACCTCTGGGCCGCAACACCGAACATGGCACGTACATGTCAAAGAAATCCCTGGCCAAATTGCGACGCGGGACGACCAGAGAGACAGGCCTTGCCACCCAAGCAAGCCGGGCTGCAGGCGACTTGGTTTCCCAAATAGTAGGTAGGTCGTTCCTCCGCTTCGCCAAGTCTAGTCATCTTCGAGGCCAAGGACTGATTTGATTACAGGCTCTTCTCACTATTAATTGTCAAGTCTCAAGAGCCGTGCATGTTCGGATAGCCTTCACCGCTTTAAGAGGAAAAAGGGGCTGAGTGGTTTGGTCAAGACAGTCTAGAGGTCCCGCCAAGCGCTGGGCAGGAGCAGAGAAAGATAACGCCCAGGTTGCCAAGGCACAGGTCAAGATGATACCGAGCCCAATGCCAGCATACGCCAAGCCGATACCATGTCACAAGAACAACACAAAAGCAGCGCAGTAGGGACGACGAAGGTGAACCAAAAAGGAAAAAAGTCTATTCAATGAACCAGACAAGACAGCAAAGAAAAACAAATGTGACCTCTCTACGGCCAACCATGAAGCAGAAATAGCTGCTGCCAGTGAGGACCCAACGCCGTATGTGATGGTGCCGAACACAAAAGAGCCTCTCGCCAATGGTTTGGTAAATCCTGTCGGAGCCGTGACTGTATTAAAGCAGGCACCGCAGTGCCTGATTGGATATCCTACACGCTCGCATAAATGTGTATTTGCCTCAGCTTCCAGGCACTCCTATTTTCCCTCTTCAGTACATCATTAAATGAATGACTATTTGTTTACAAGGCAACCATGGCAGCACCAAGAGCACCAGCGGCAACCAGGTAGGCGCCAATAGCGAGGCCACCGAAGTTGAAGACGGGCTGGTAAGGGCGGCCGGCGGCAGCATTACCAGAAGAGCTGGAGCTGGGCTTGCCAGTGGAAGAAACAGGAGCGGTGGCAGTGGCGGCGGCACTGTTGGCAGCGGCGGCAGAGGCCAGGGCGTTCTTGCAAGAGCCGTCACTGGAGGGGGAGACAACCTGGGCCTGACCGTTGTAGTCGCAGGCAGTGCTGGCGGACTTTTGGGCCTTGTAGTAGGTGTCCATGACGTAAGCAAGCTTCTGCTCGTCGTTGCACATGGAGTAGGCACCGTAGACACCGGTGGTGGTGTTGGTGTTGATGCCGTTGCAAGACTTGGGGTCGGCACCGCAGATGAAGCCGAAGATCTCGCCAATGGAGGAAGCCTTCAGGCCGGACTTGGGGGTGCAAGAAAGGCTCTTGACCATGCACTCGCAGAGGGAGCTGTCGGGGGTGGGGGGGAGAGCATCGCCGTGGACTTCCCAGTTGGCAGCGACAGCGGGGCACTCGGCAGGCTTGTTGGAGGGCTGGTACGAGTCCATCTGGACGGTGTCGGGCTTAGCGGCGAGGACGTTGGTAGCAAGGTTTTTGTAGTTCTTCATGGTCGTGGCCTGGCCGTTCTTGACCTCGACGAGACCGTAGTCGTTGGCTTCCTGGAAGTACATGTAGACGATACCGCCGGAGAAGACGTCGGTCATTTCCTTCTCATACAGAGCAGTGGTCTCCTCAAAGATACGGCCATCAGCGCCGTTGGGGATGTTGCAACCGTACTCAGCGAAGAATACGGGAACAGAGTAGTTCTTAAAGAAGTCGATCTGGGTGGTGTAGCCGGCGCCAGCCAGGGTGTTCTTGCCGCACCAAGAGTAGATGTTGTAGCCCCAGAAGTCGATGGCAGAATCCTGGTCACCGCAGTTGAAGTAGTGGGCCGAGTTGTCGCGGATATCGGCGTCGTCGTTGGCAGCATAGCCAACACCCATCCAGCGGTAGCCCTTCTGCTTGATGTACTTCTTGGAGTCACGGACGGCAGCCTTAACGAAGGCAGAAGCCTCAGTGTTGGTCTTGTTGTTGGACACCTCGTTACCGGCGAAGAAACCGATGGTGTTGTCGTACTTGGCAAGGGCGTCAATGACGGCAGTGTAGCGCTCGTAGAGGGCAACGTTCCACTGGGCGCTGTCACGGTTGATGGACAGCTTGGGCTCGCCCAGGTCGGAGACAACGTAAATACCGGCGTCGCTGAGAAGCTTCATACAGGCATCGTGGTTGTTCTTGGGGTCGATAGCGTAAGTACGGATGGTGTTGGTTCCGGCCTTGACCATGATAGGGACGTCGCGCGCGCAGGCGGTCTCGTCGGCGAGGGGGTCCTTGTAATCGCCGGTCTTGGACTCACCACCAGCGGCGGCGGTATCCTGCTGGTAGGCGATACCCTTCATGTAGAACTGGGTGCCGTTCTCGTAGAAGAACTTGGTGCCCTGTGGAAGTTGTTAACGACATGTTATTGGAGTGACAGGCTTCCTAGAGGGGAGGCCCCAGTCGGTGGATGACGTACCTTCATGACGATACGGTCGAGGGCGGCGGCATTGCTGGCGAGCAGCAGGGCCGCCGAGACGACGGTGGCAACCTTGCCCATTGTAATGTTGATGGAGCTTTGGGGGAAAAAAGTTGTTTGGTAGATGGTTGACTGTGGGAGTCGATCGATACTGTTGGTGTCGTC
This sequence comes from Colletotrichum cereale, assembly GCA_034509685.1. Lineage (NCBI taxonomy): Eukaryota > Fungi > Ascomycota > Sordariomycetes > Glomerellales > Glomerellaceae > Colletotrichum > Colletotrichum cereale. The sequence continues at coordinate 28,990 of JASUDE010000331.1, read as the reverse complement.
GGGGTTCGAGCCTTGAGTGCAGAATGTTCCGGTAAATGGGATTTCCTTTTTCCTTTCTTTCCTATCTTTTGACCAAGAATCTGATCCAAACAGTAGGTAAAACGGGTTGACAACGGGTTGTGCAAACGAGAGTGCGAAGTGGTTCTTGAGTTTCTAGTAGGTGATTAAAAGAAGAGGGTGTCGTTCGAGAGACAACTGACACAACAATCACGAAAAAAGATGAAGATGTCGATGTCTAAGAAAGATGCCCTAAAAAAAAGAAGAAACGATTGCGGATAGCAAGTGAGGGAGTGGACGGGTTTGGAGGAAACACGGAGGAGAAAAAAGGAGGAAGGGTCAAGAAGTAGGAGGCTGTGACGGAGGGAGGCGCGAGGTAGAAAAGCAGAAACACGCCCTGGAATGATGGACTAGTGACGGGTGGGGCCCGGGGCAGGGAGCACGGGCAGGTACGACGATACATGGTACATGGGCTGTTCTTGGAAAGCTACGCAGTACTATGTACACTCTGTGGGCGGGTAAGAAATGAGGAACCGCGGCGACCCAGGCAAGGCAGGGCAAGTACTCCGTACCCACGCACACTACCTACGCAAGCAGTAGCCAGTAGGTATCCGTACTCTCAACGGTGCAGAAAGAGAAGGAAGGAGGGAAGGAAGGGAAGGGGATGGACAGTAGAGTACGTACCATCGACCACGAAATTGAATGGAAGGAAGACAGGTCAGGGGTCATGGATGGGCTGACCAGGGGTGGGGTGGCTGCTCCACAGGAAAGGCTTGGCGGCAAGGAGGGGCAGGGGTGCCCCCCTTTCCTTTTAGAATCCATCCTTAGCAGCACACAGCAACAAGCTTCTATGGTGCTTGGGAGCCTTTCGTTCCTCTCTCTCTGTGGCCGACATTTGTATCTCTGTACTGAGTACGGATACAGAGCAGAGTGATGCGTTTCAACATGTAAAGGTATACGAAGTACTGTGTAGAATGGTAGGAGAGCATTTACAGCAACAATCTCCAGAGCTCTGGGTATCTCTTTACTGCGTAAGAGGAGCCATCTCCAAGCTGACCACCTTGGTTGATGGGGAATTAGTTATCAGATTCCATGGTAGACCTCGAAACAACAGCTCTGAACCCCAACCATCACATCACCATGGCTTGCTTGCTTGCTTGCTTGCTTGCTTGGGATTGTACGACGCTCCCTTCTCATGGCTCAGGCCTCTGTGGTTCACTACCCTTGTCGGACCTCAGGTCGAGAACCTGTAGGGGTGTACTCACTCTGTAAGGGGAGGGGTAAATTGGCCATTCATCGTTACCAAGCAAAAACGAGAGCAGCCTTTGCATCTGCATCTGCATCGGGCCACTGGCCACCATACCGTCCACCCGGCATTGATTGCATTGGCAAACGCTAGCGGGATGATTGGATCATGACAGCCGGCGCGAGACGGAGGCGCAGCCGTCTTAGCACGCTTCGGCCTCATCTCTAATCTCTCTTTTTTTGCCTCTGTCCGCCCGTATTTTCCATTCTGGACACACTAGTCGACGAGGGACGACAAACAAGAGACGAGACGAGTTCAGACCAGACGAGACGATACCAAAAATCAGATGCGACGATACCTGGGGCCACTGAGAGACACAACGCCGGCTGACGAAACGGTATACTACGTATTGCGTAGAGTGTCTACGGTTACACACCGCATCGCTTCTGGCCAGCAGCTCAAACAAGCAGCGCCTTACCAAAGGGCTGCTTTACGAGTGGTACTAGCAGTGGTGGTACCACGTGATTGTACTGCGTAGGAGGACAGCGACGATGGTGACGATGCCAGGCGTGTCCGGGGTGCACCCCCCCCCCCCCCATGAGTTGTCTTGGCAGGTTCATCTCGTTTCAAGGTCGTATGAAAGAGTTGGGTACGTACCCGCGTGCATCGGTTCAACTACCTACAGTGTGGGAAGATACACACTCTTATCCCCACTCCACTTCTTCTTCATCGTTACTGCTCTAACGGAAGGAAGTGTGTCAAACGCAGAGACTCGGATATCGCATCATCCTCTCTTCATTGATCGCCAAGCACCGGTACTTTTCTCCAACATCAAAATGAACGACGACAAGACTGAGCAACAACTCTGCCCTGACGCCACCACCATCACCGCCAACCATGGTACGGTGATACTGTGCATCGCCCAACATAACACACACAGTGCACGCACAAGCCTGTGCCTCGAGCTCCACCGCTTCATCCACCAAGGCCGTTAGTGCAATGGCGTGAAATAGGGGTAATCTCCACTCCCCGGTCAGCTTCGGCCTGGAGAGAACGGCTGACCTTTCCCAGACCGGGACTTGCGAACGCCGGATCCTGTCTTGTTTCTCTCCCCTGGTGGCAACTCGAGGGGGTGAGGGGGGTGGGTTCAGAGTTGCTGTTTGGAGATCTACTATCCGTATGTAGGCTGGAGCAAGAGAGAACACTCAACACAGTATCCGTAAAGGGTTTCTGAATGGAAACACGGCACCATGGGATCTGACCACTGATCCTCCCTGTCAACCAACAGACGGACGATGATGCCAAGAGCTCAATTACTTCCCAGCATTGGCATTTCTTGTCGACCAGCAACCATCTCGCACGCCAGCCTACCGCTGTCGACGCTCGCCGCGAGGGTTGAAAGCATTGGGAAAAGGTACAAAAGCCGGGCGGGCGCATCCTTTCTGCCACCGCTCTCTGCCAAGTCCACTCCAAGAACCTTGGAGAGGAAAACACGAAGCAAGATTCTCAACGGCACTCAATCTCAATCTCAATGCTTCCCTTGCAGCCATTATGACAATCATCATGCCGCGCTCGCTTTCTTCTCCACCCGGTGCTTTCCCCGTCTGCAGTCGGGATGGCCAGCTGGTCTTGTCGGAGGTAACACTGGATGTCGAGCCAAATCTCCAGCGAGAGCCACATCCAATGGCACCGTCAGCCCCGATTGACGATTGCACTACTTCGGAAACGCAGTACCTATAGTAGTGTGTAAGTACACTACTCCGTACACTAGCGACTAGGTATACGCGGTACCAGTATACGGGGTCTGCGGTCCAGACCTCACAGCCACCATCGTTGGTGCATCGGCCAGAGGGCCGTTGCCACACAGGCCAATCATCCCCCAACTTCCAATCCTTCAGTGGCTCCTCCGGGGGCCGTCCACCAAGTCTTATCGCACGTCGTCGAACCAAGCCGGCCCGATGTCTCTGGCGCGTTCCTGGAGGGCGTTTGATGACGACTGCAACAACGGCAACGACCAACAATGCTCATTCTTACTGTGTGCATTCCTCGTATCCAGTGCTTGCTTGGATACGTGCTCGGTTTGCCTCGACAACCGGATTGGGCCTCCGAGAGCGCCTGGCAGTCGAACGCTCATGATGTACATAGTATATGTCTGATGGGATGCCCGGGTCGTCGATGCAGCAGCAGTGCAACTGGGATTCAAAGCAATGAGCGAGCACACACACACACACACACTACAAGAGCGTGAACTGCCATCATCACCAGCATGCCCGGCTTGGCGGTGTTCCGATGTAGGTACTGTGTTTGAACCAGCACCATCCATGCTGGCCGTCAAGAAGCTGGCCGAGGCGGCCCACCAAGGTAGACAAACAAGGAACAACGAAAATAGGTCAGGACTGGCGGGCGGGAGTCAATTAACTCTCTTTTGGCTCTCACTGCGTACGGTCATGCTTCAAACCGACCCCCTAGCCTCCCTCTCGTCACTCGTGACCCGCGAATCGACAGCCAGAACCCAGCGGCTTTTTTTGGGCGGACCGGTCATCTTCATGCTGCGACGCTCTCGGCCCAGATATTCCCACAAGTCCCTGCAGTGTGCCTTGCTGCTCGGTATTGCAATTGTGGTTTATTTGTGGACTGCTCGACATTGCTTCATCTACATAGTACTCATCTACTACTTTACAGTAGACTGACTGTACGGCAGATTGTGCAGAACACGTACTGCAGCAACAACACACAGCACACTCATGGTTATCTGCTCCTCCCAAACAACTAGACCATCTATTCGCCCTTTGAAGCAGAGAGGCAGACCTGATCCCATCCGGTTACGATCCCGCGGCCACCCAGCGGATTCACCGCTAGGGCCCGTTCACCGTCCCTCCCCCCGAAACCGCTGAACCCCTTCCTGACTCCGCCCCGGCTCCCTGAACTCCTCCCCCCCCCCCCCCCCCTCCTGGGCCGGTGGGTGTCAGGATCCTCCCTCCTTCAAGTCCGTGTCAAGTTGATGGGGAACCGCCTCCTCCGGGAGCTACAGACGACCTGGCGCTCGGCCTGTTGATCGAGATTTCCCGCCCGACGTCATCGGTGGGCAAACGACCGTCGATGCCAATCTTGCCGTCCGTCCAAACGGGTTGTTTCTTTTGCCCAGCTGCACTGATAGATGGCGCGTTATACCCGTTGTAACGGAGACTGCACAGTACAGCCCAGTACACGCAAGTACTTTGTAGCATATATCTGGGTCCCGGGCGGGTTTCAATGGTTCGTTCCCGTTGCGCCTGTTGTGGTTCGCAATGTTGATCGCGAAAAAGGCTTGACATGCTTGGTTCCTGGGCTGGGCTCGCGTATCGTCCGGGTGTTCCAAGGCGTGTGTGTCATGTCGCTCCGTCCACCTCTCCTCCTTGTCGTCCTCGGCGTTGTTCTCTCCCGCCTTTCCCTCTCGCGTCAATACAGATACACCCCCTCGTTCCAGTGGACCGTAACAGCGCCGCTGGAACCAACCCTGCCTCTGGAAGAGGGGGGGCCTTGATCACCATTTGCCCGTCATCTTGAAATAGGCCTTGCCCACGCCGTAGCAGACGCCGTCCCAGACCTCGTACGTCTCGCGCCAGACTGTGCGAAGCGGATTGCGTCCCGACGGCGACGGGCGGGCCTGTCGGGCGTTGCGCTGGTACTGATTGACGGTCGTCATCCTCGTTTCTTTTTTTCTTCTTTTTTTCTTCTTGGTTTGTCTCGCAACTATTGAGTGAATGTCGGTAGATGCCTTAAGGGTCTTTTTTCTTGCGAGTTTCTCTTTGAGGTTTTCCCTTTTATCGAGGTGTACGTGTGTATCTCAATGACTCCAATGTAAGCAAGCATTCGACTGCGAAAGAAAAAGAAAAAGAAAACCGGTTATCCGTGATTAAATAGGCTTGAGAACGTCTAGCCTCGTCTGTAGCAGCCACACGACTGACTGGGCTTCTCATACGGACGCTCGTCACCAGGTTATAGTAGTGGTAATCTACATCCTTGATATGACGCCTTTGTCCTCCCCGTTCTCTGTGTTGTCGTCGCCGTCGCCGCCTTGTCACCCGGCGGTGCGGCCGTCACGAGCCCACCCCGCTGCCGCAGCACACCCACCACCTAAACCCTCCCCCCGCAGGACGCCTGACAGGCGTTCCTACCATCGGTAGCGCAGAACAACGGCGCCGCGCGATCGACCGTCTTCGCCCACTAGATTAGATGATCAATCGCACACGCCGACAGGAAGTAGGCGCATTATGAGAGGCAGCCGACCGGTGTAACTGGACACACACACGCACACACAAAAACAAGCGCCGATCGAATGCCCTCTACGGGCATCGTATCTGACCAGGGGTTCCCGTCATCTTACACACCACCTCGTACACCATTTGTCCTATATTTGGGGGGGAGAGGGGGGGGGGGGGGG
>JASUDE010000331.1:0-23312 GCA_034509685.1 Colletotrichum cereale | reverse complement strand
GGGGGGGGGGCGATGAGTTTTGCCGAGATGGATTCCTCTTAGAAGGAATGTGTGAGGTGGATGAGTCCATGGCGTAGGTGCCGCCGTGACGCTTATGCTCGCACTCACGTAGGCACATACATGATTACTCGCTCGTCGATTTTATAGTAGTAGCAGCTTGGCCGAGTTACCTAGCGTACTTGTGAGAAGTGAGCCTCGCCGGCTTGCATGATGAAGCCACTCACCCCGCGCTGATATGCGCGTCTCACGGCTGCGGTCACCACCGCCTCCTTCCCGCCTGTGTTTCCATCCCCACCCACCTCGAATGCCCTCTGCTTTGTCTCGCATGTCGTGCATCCCGTCACCGCCCGCCCCACCACCACCTCGCCCCAGGAACGTATGTAGGGTATGGATGGGGGATATCTACATTTGGGCTGCGACCTTGGATGTCGTTGAGTTATGAGTCCAAGCCTTGTCTGCCCCTGTCTGCCTCTTGGTGCCGTTCATTAGTCATGGTGAAGGTTATGGGATTGGGGATGGAGGACAAATGGGCGGATATTTGCCACCACGGACTTTGGAGTCATGCAGACTTCTTAGTGAGTGAATAGGGCGATGAATGATATTCCTGGAGAGCTACTAAGAGATAGTACGTCCTCCATCCTGCCACTGCCAACCTCATCTACGGATATCTTCCATGCTATCACGGCCTGGCCTGCGAAGGTCCAATGACCTTGGCCACTTTTCGGTGTTCCACCACAGTCCATATCCGTATGTTTTATTTCCATCATTGCATCCCTCAAGTAACCTCTCCGTCGGTTCCTCCTTGGTTGACCACCCGTACAACGCAGATTCTTCATCAAGTTACGGAGCATATGACCGTCTATAAGAGAGTCGTTCACATGTACCGATGTGTTCTTGTCGTATGGTGTAATTCTGTTCAAGTTCCTTGCAAGCATGTAATTTGGATGTGTAGCAAATCTCGGCTCTTCTGTTCTAACCGAGGAGTCAGCGTCATTGCCGCGTCATAGAAACCGTGATTCAGAACAGCTTACCAGAGCTAGGTCGGAGGAAAGTATGTTCGTCATGCCGATAATAACGACTGACGGTTGTGTCGGCGTATCTCGTATGCGTGTTGCCTACTCGAGGCGAAGCCTCTTGGCGCCTGTCTCGACGTCAGCTCTGGCCACGAGAACCCCAAAAAAACGGGACAGGAAACTCACCTCGACCGCCTTGGTCGCCGACCCGGATGACGACCTCAAAGTTTCCCGCCTTTACGGATATCTCCGCAGGCTTTTGAGGCTGCTCCCGCAGCTTCAGCGAACCCTGGGTCGCCTGGTAGGCCGGCGCGCTCTCGTACACGGTGACAATGGGCGACAAGCCCATGCGGCGGCGCGGTTTGCATGACCTCTTGGTCGGGGTAGCTGGAGGGCTGAGAGGCAATGGGGCCGTCTCTTTGTTGTCCAGCTGCTTCTTGAGAAAAACGTCGTGTTGCTCTTTGAATGTGTTTGAGGTTACATAGTCGCAATTGGGCGAGGCGCCCTGGTGTTTATGAAACGGATCGTCCTTCGTCTCCCACTTCCACGCTTGAAGTCTGCAGAAATCACAGATGACGTTGTCGCCGTGTTTGGGCTGGCTACCCTGGAGGCGGAAGCCGGCGCCCGCCATGTCCTCGGGCGATAGAGCGGGGTGAGGCCAGCGGCCAGGCTTGCCGTCCTCGCCTCGCTCGAAGAACGAGAGGAGACGAACGCAGAACTCATCCATTTCGGCAGGTGTTCTGGTTGTAAGTAAGTTTTCCGGAGAATACCGTGTGATGAGTTGAGAATCGAGACAACTAAGGGAAGATGATGCGATTCAGCGCAAAGAATGTTGAAGCGGAAGGTAGGTGGGCTTGTCAAGTTGAGCGAATGTTGTGTGGATGAGTTGTTGCAAAGAGAGGAATGTAAATAAAAAAAGATTTTGAGCGAAATCTCTCTCGATACAGATTGTCGAAACTAGAAGGAAGGAGCAGTTATGATAATTCCATAAAACAAGGGTTGTTCCTGCCTGCTATATGTGAGTTGAAGCTCGCGGCCAGCCTGGTTTGGAGGGGGATCCAGAGAAAGAAGGAGCGAGTCACTCATTAACTGGTGAAGACCACATGATTTTATATGCGTGAACTATTGAGGGCGAGGTTCTTTGGTGTCAGGATTATATACTTGGAGTAAATAAAGTTGATGATGGTTTCCAGTGGCCAACACGTTCAAGAGCGGGTTTTCTACCATAATGGCCCCCCATCTTTGAAAAGCAAATGATCATTAGAGACTTGCATTGGAAGAATTGGATCTGCGAACTGGAAGAGGTTGGCCGCATTATGTTATGATCAAAGAGCCTTTTATGTCAGTCATCGCTGTTCCAGGTTTCGCGCATCATCTCGTTCATCATTAGCGTTTTCTAAACAAGAATCCGACATAGGTTACATTATGCACTATCGCTTTCCTGCTAGAACCCCCCAACCACACCGAACTGTGCCATACTCGATGCCAAGTAAGCCATCTCCAATCCTCGACCCTGCACGTCCATACTGACTGCATCTGGGTAGAGTGAGACTATTTGCACCGTTTGCCCAGAATTGGGCAAGCTGCATACGGGTGAACCTCGGCCTTGAACCTCGAAGGGGGCACTGGTGGGTATCCTGTAATGCGTACTGTTTCCCGATTCGGCAAGTCAACGTGCTGTGCTGTGGCTTGACCTTGCTGGTCATCGGATCTGTACGTTGCCCGACAGAGCTCAGCAAGCAGGCGCAGTATTTTCAACCGTCTCTCCACTCCATAGGCATTCACAACGTTGCAGCAGCTGATAGGACAGCTGCCGTCCAGCCTTTTGTATGACCACGTACTTCTTGGCCTTGGGGCAGAGCGTTCGGTCTTCTGAAGCCGGAGACTCACCAAACCCTCGAAATGACACAATCGGGAATTATATTCCGGCAGATTTTTAAGAGGCTCCTCCACAAGCGCTTGCGGAGTTGTCCGCAGCCAGACAGTTGGGGCATATACCCAAATAGGAACGTTACTCCGAAGACTGCGGTGTACGTAAGCATCATGCACCATTCTGAAGCTAGCTGCAGTGACTCGAGCGTTTACGGATAAATGGCGCGCAGAGACACAGCCACCGCCACGTCTGTGACTCAATTTAAGGTGATCCGATCCCAGCTTCATCCACTGGAACTTCAACGTCGCACCTGATCCCTAGAACCAACAGTCTCTCAACTGCCCCCAAACCCCAGAGTTGCCCGCCATGGTACCCCCGGTCCGTACGGAGAAGGATGAGAATGCGATCGCGCACGCGAGGACGCTGGAGCGCGTGCCCTGGTGCGATGACTACGAGAAGATGATCTCGGGCATGCTCTACAGCTGCATGGCGCCCGAGTTAGTAGAGTCAAGGAACCGTGCCAGACGTCTAGCGCAGAGATTCAACACTTACGTTCCGGAGGAGACCGCGACCGCCGACGACGTCGCCAACGTCAGGTTGGGCATCATCAAGGAGCTGTTCGGCAAGGTCGGGGAGGACGTCTACATTGAGCCCAGCTTGCAGGTGGACTATGGCTGCAACATCACCGTTGGAGACCGGTTCTACGCCAACTTCAAGTATGTCACTCCTCCACCTCACAACTCCTCGTGCTTTGCGCCATGTCTCTCGGGTCTTCCCGATACATGACGATCGGCATCCTGACAAGCATACTTTCAAGCTGCGTCATCCTCGACTGCGCCCATGTCACTATTGGCGACAGAGTCTTTTTGGCGACGGGTGTCAGCCTCATCACGGCGACACACGAGACGGGCTTGCAGTCCAGGAGAGACAACATCGAGTACGCGGAGCCCATCACCATTGGAGACGACTGCTGGATCGGGGCGAACGTCACGGTGCTGCCGGGAGTCAAGATCGGCAAGGGTTGCACCATCGGCGCGGGGGCTCTCGTGAGCAAAGACATTCCGGATTACTCGGTTGCAGTGGGCGTTCCGGCCAAGGTCATCAAGAAGGTAGACCCTGTGGACTAGACGGCTGTTCAGTGATTCCTCGATGAATTCAATTGTCTGACTAGGGTGTTAAACTTTGGCCTGATACCGCAGCAGAGTTACACAGCAAGGATAACGTGGTTATATACGGACTTAGATACTAACAGTAGTGCGTGGGCTCTGCGCGGGTTTCTAACCGTGCAGAGAAGCGGTGTAATCTGTACGCTGTGGGTCGCAATTACTTAGTAGTAGTGGTAGGCATAGGCCTGACTCACTTCCTATGGTGTAGCCGGTAAAAAGAACGTACTGTACTCGTGAATGCATCTATAAAATAGGAGTAGAACCCCTCTTAGGAGTGCTAGCATCTGAATGCCTCTTCCTATTGCAATTTTGCTCTGTCAATCAAAGCTCGTAACAACAATAGCTATTATCTTTATTACCATGCTTCCTAAGATCTGTTTACTATCTCTCTTGCTTGCCGTTGAGGTTTCTACCCACCCAACTGGAGATGACTTAGGCTTCCCTAAGCTTTCTATTCGGCAAGAAGGCTGCGGAGGGGGCAATGGCTTTATTTGTTGCACTAATGGTAATGATGAGTGCATAGCTGCTGTACGTCACTTAAGAAATACTATAAGTACCGAAAATGACAATACACAGTGTCTCGATGAACATCACGTTGGAGGTGGATGCGATTCGAATAACATTTGCCTCTGTGTAGGCTAGTAGTAGTTGAAGACAGACTGCGCGGGCGCCTTGTGCCACTCAGATGGACTTGTTGGGCGTTAAATAACATCATCATCATCATCATCATCATTATATGCCTCTGCGTATAATAATCTAGGATAACAGAGTACGGGTATTTAGCTGTAGGCAGTTTGGTATTTGGCTGTAGCACTAACAATCCTCTCACCCTTTCCTTAACTATCCCTCTTACCCTTAAATATAAGAATACATCCCTAACTCCAAGACTATCCCTAACTCTAACCCTGAGCCCTAATCTTAACCTCCAACCTTATATATCCTTTTGGTTTTTCAATCCATACTAGAAAAACTGCCAGCATTTATCCGTCCCGAAGGCCCAAAGTAGCCCAGTGCCCCGTACGCTCACGTGCCCACATTTTGACATCTCTCTATAAAGCTATTCAACCTATATCTTTGATAGCCGGTGTTCTCTGACTGTGTCGCATACCTGAATCGCTGACGTATGTAGCCGGCTCTGCTTAATCCGAGTGTGACTTACCGACTGTTTGCGATGCAGACATGGGTTTTGTCAACCCATAGTTGTTCATTCCATGAGACGGCAAATGGATTGCTCATGTTCACAAGTCTAGCGTAAGACTAAATTTAATCGGGTGTATTATGCTAAGGAGCAATGTCGAATTTGTTATAAAATATAAGATTGCACAAGTCAATTTTACAAGAAGAAAATATACAATTTATTCTATCAATGGTCTAATTCGCGAAACACAAGGTAGAAAAGAAAGCAGCAAGGAGTGCTGCTTGTTACAGAACGTTACATTCACACGCCCGGCTTCCGACGGGTCGACACCGGATTCCGGAGTTGACCCCTCGGACGTTGACTTTTATCGTGACTTGTTCAAGTACAGCCACACAGGTGTGGATACACCATCTAAGCGGAGCAGAAACTCCAGCTACTCTCAACACCCCAGGAGATGCCACCGGAGGCCGCGGGCTGGTAGGTAGCAGCCGAGGGGGCGTACTGCTGAGTAAAAAGGCTGCAGTAAGTGCCCTTTGCGACACCGTTCTCCTTGATCATGAAAGCGTTGAAGAAGTTGCACTTCAGAGGACTGTAGCCGAACCAGCTGGCCCAAGATGACAGGCCGATAGACTTGGAGTTCTTGGCATTCTGGGCGGCAGCATAGGTGGCGCAAACGTTGATGTCAAACGGACCCGGGAAGAACGTCTGGCCCATGCAAGTAGCGGGGTGGTTGTGGACAACGCCTCCGCTGCCGCATTTCTGGGGGTTGGTCCAGCCGGAGGGGGTGGCCGGCGTGGTGTTGTTCGTCTTCTCATATCCGTTTGAGCCGGCAATGACAACGTGGAAGCTCTCTCGCGACTCGCCGAAGTTGGTTGCGGCGGCCTTGTCAACTCCGGAGCCCCAGAGAGTGCATTTGTAGTTGGAGATCGATGCCGGGTTGTTGCAAGAGCAGCCAGCAGGGTTAATGGACGGGTCGCGCTCAACGTAGATGTTGATTCCGGTGCACAGGTTGTCGCCGTCGCACAAGCTGGCGCATTTGGCAACATCGTAACTAGTAAGAGTGTGCAGACCGAGATAGCTGTTGGCGTTCACGGAGGCGTTGAGGTCCCGGAAGGTCGAAGCGTATCCGGCCGGCGTAATCGCCGTCAGGGCATCCGTGTGAAACTCGGGATACGCTTCAAATGCCTCCACGGTATCCGGCTCGACGTGAGGGCCGTTTCCTTTTGAGCATGGTTAGCATCGTGTCAAGAAGCGGGTTGATTGATTGATCGATCCAGGCCATTGGCCCATCTTGTAGGGTTTTGACTCACCATCAGGTTGGACAGAGCAAGGGTCTTCTGGGTTGATGAATCCGCAGTATGTACCAACTTCATAGGGAGCCGCACAGTCCGTCGCGGTAGTAAAAGCGTTGGTGTTGGTCCAGCTGATTGGCGTACAGGTCGAGGGAGCTGTGATGACGGCGGCAGAAGATGTGATGACAGGAGTTGCCGACGAGGTCACAGCAGCGATGGCCGGCTTGGTTGACGATGCTGGCCAGCCCGCCGCGGAGGTCTTGGCGGTCGTCGAAGTCGGACTTCCCATGCAGAAGCCAAAGAAGCAAAAGCTTCGACCTTCCAGGACGTCACGAGCCACGAGCGACGAAGCGGCACTTGCTGAGGCTACACCAGTGGCCGCGGCGGAAGCGGCTGAAGAAGCAGCAGCCGGGTTGTAGACACCCGTCTGAACGGCCGCAGTGACAGGGGGACCGGTCAAGGAGGGCGTAGCGGCAGACAAGATGGCGGCGAAATTGATGGGCTGAACGGTCGGCGAAGCGGTTCCAAGACCCGCGAGGGCGACGAGAGCCAACTGATAAAGCATGGTGAGGGAATGGACTAGAATGATCGTAGGGCAAGTGGTTCTGAGAATCTGCGGTAAAGAGAGTGCTGTCGAGACAGTATTACAGGCTGGAGGGGAAGAGAATGAGGCTGCTGAGAGGGAGTGAATAGCTCTTCGATACAAGCAGGGCAGGCGATGGTTTAAGTATCAAAATACCATCATTCGACATTGTTTATTGATATCTCAAGTTTACATGATGTTGAGCTGACGACTACTCTTCGTAACACAAATCGGCATCTCAAAGCCGAGGAGCGCCTCACATCGCACTGATCGCTCCCGAATGTGTGGTCTACCTACCGGTAGCTCTATTCTCTAGAGGTTATGGCTCTTAGTGTATTTAGTGTACGGTGAGCCCGTCTCGTACCTTTCACGATACTGTATGTAGCTGGGAGCTGTCAACAGCGGAATGGACCGGCATCATCAGACTATCAAGAGCAGCCGTGTTTGCCGCTGGGGCGGGTAGCGACTAATTACGTAGATTGAATATTCGAAAATACTGCACAAAGGAATTACATAACGTAACATCTACCTTTCGCGACGTTGAAGACTTGCGAATTCCTTTATTAGTCAACACCTAGTCTTTCGGTAGGCCTATGGTAGCGCCGGAGTCGATGTTCCTCGCTTTGTCCCGACCAATCTGGCAGACACTAGATCGGATAACTCGGGATCTGCAAGACCGCTTTGAACCCGCTTCCCGTACGGTATAGCAAACAATGGCGGGCGTCCCGAATGGAAGGTTAGGACGCTTCGCTAAGCTGGTTTTCCAAAACTTGACATAAGACAGCTATACCGGCAGTTGTGACGAGTTGGGGGACCCAATGTGCCTGAATGACACTAGAACATCGGGGGTAGGACTAAGAGCGACAAACAAAGAAAACCGTGAAAACTCCCAACTTCCCAAAAATTGAGAACGTCATCGGACCGGCAATGGCCTCCAGGCCTTCAGATTTCCAAACTGTCCCAGCAGAGCCAATTACGTTATCCGGACTGCGTGAAAGCATAGTAGTAGCTTGTGCATGTTATGTTGCTTGAATCCTTATACGCAAATGGATGTGGAGCGGATACTTCTTGTGTTACATAGCTAGTAAAAACGACGGCATGAAGGGCATCGGCACGGTTGAAGCAGATAGCAGATGCTCAAGTCGCCTATAGCTATGTCGCGCGGCCACCTGGCGTCGTCCCAGTGACGGCCGCGCGTCAAAAGCCACAAGGCCGAGGCCGAGGAAATCGAATGACTTGTCTAGTCAGTTTGCCACAATTCCGCACACAATTCCGCGTTTTTTTCACCGGTAATCCCCTGAATGCTAACCGGAGTTAGTCTAGACAAACTCCTCGGTAGGATAAAGCGTTCGTACTCCGGAAGCTAAGCTCGCCGCTATTAATAACTAGCAACAATACGACTCAATCATTGTCTAATCAAGCTCTTCTTCACGGATAAGGACAGCGGGAATTCGGGCTGGCTCGACGTTGTTCAACAACGCTGCTTATGGTTTGGGTTTCGGGAGCGACAGTCTTGACAGCAAACAAGAAAGGCGGACTTCGACTCATTCTTTGTTCATGGCTCAACCCATTCGAGTACGTCGGGGAGACACTCAAGTAGGAAAATCGACTCATTTCTTTGATATAAGATCGAGAGTGGATGATCATCAACATCACCAATGGCTAACAATGTCATCACTTTGCAATATTAAACAAGCCCAGGGTTCCCATCTTCTTCAGTACTAACCGCCTATTGTGAAGACGCAACTCTGCGCAGCATGCTTCACAGACCAACTAAACCTTGCATGAGAAGCAAGACCTTATGCGTCGCCCCCACTCTAGAGTCGGTCAACGCAACTTGGATGAATTGCAAAATATTTGGCTGTTAGATAGTCAAAGTTACGAGGAGTCCATCAGTTATCCCACTAACTAGATTCTTGCCATGTCGAAGGTAATCGTTGTATTGAACAATGGGACATATGATGATAATGTAGTGTATTCTCGATCTTCGTGCCCCAACAAAGATGTTTGGATTCAACTGAAGTCGATCCAATATCGGTATTTGGAACCTTGGATGGCCTGGCCCGCAACTACTTCAGTTCAGTAGCAGTGAAAGGTAGGATAAGGTGGTCATCTCACTCAAGTCGACGGAAACGAACGAAAGACTATAGACTTCGAGCGAGCTTAACATGGTACCATGATGCAGGGTTTAACAATCTTTGGGATAAAAGTACCAGTAAGGAGTCATTGGCAACTGTTCAGATTGTTCAAATAGAACTATGCAACGCAGTTTCCCCAAGGCTAAACGCGTATCGCTTTCGGGAAGCCATAGCCTTGTCAACTGACTGATGAAAGTCGGATTCACTGATATCGCCGCTGATCAACCATCATTGCATCACGTGCCCCGTTGTTGATTTCTGGGCCACTGACAACTCGACTGTTGGGACGTTTGCCTCTTTGCGCCAAACCAATGGTCTGGTCTCGATCCCGAATACAAAGCAAACACAGAAACCTGCCGCCAAGATTGAGATATTGCAGTCACCCTTATTATGTATGTATGGTCAATCTGAATCTAGTTTGTGGCCGACTTGAACTGTTGTGGCTTGAAACATATTATTACGCACTCAGCAATCTTGTGAGACAAACAATGGAGCAAGCCACCATGTGACCCAGTTACATCATTCAACGGTACCAAGCTTGGGGTTGGAATGATGGGGAGATGCAGATGACTCATGAGCCCTAACATCCAAGTTCCTTCAACTCGTCGGTTCAAGGGGAGGATATTCATCCCAAGCCGAGCCCTTAGTAAAGATGACTAACCCTCCTCCATTGCCATTCGTCTGCAATTGTCGAGCCGCACTGAATTAAAGGGTCAACTCAGCAGCGAAAGATAGTCCGCATACTGCGTAGTATGTCTTGCGCGCTGACGCGACTCGTGGGCCATTAAGGGCCTAGACCTTTCCCTCAATCCTCGGAGTGTCGCCAGGATCAGGCAACATTGGGGTCACAAAATCGCTCATGATGAAAATCCTTTTCGGACCTTTGGGGGCGTTGGAAAAAATTTGCGACGGCCGCTATCCGCATACTACGGTACAAAGCATTGTCAAGGAAGAAAGACTCAAAGGTAGGTACCTGCATTCCAACGGGTGGCACACCGACTTGCCGCCGTCTTAGTGAGCCGCGGCGAGACATTTTTCTTTTATCGTTACCTAAAAGTAGCGCCTAACAATTTTCTTGGATGTGGTTACAAAACCAAGCCTCTGGTTGGCACAAGAGAGGAACTCCGTTAGATGGGTACAAGATGCCAGCAGTTCGGGCCAGAACATGCCTACCCCTCTTCCAGGTTGCCAATATGACGCCAACTGCCGTCACGGACCCGTCGGGAAGTTTGCCCCGGGCGGCAAAAAGGAGGGCAAAGAGGGGGGGGAGGGAACTTGTGGGAGTTGGCACCGTTGGCAAAGCGGGCATGCCCGCCAAGAGTTCCAACTTTGTGCGCCGATGGCCCATAGCTTCGGTACCAGACAGCTTGGAGAAGTTCGCTGGCACGCTGGGTGGCTCTCTATGACTCTGGGTGTCATTCTTGCTTGGTAAAAGGTATGGAAAAGAAAAAAAGCGGCATCAGGGATTGGAGCCTTGTGGGACCATGTGTGAAAAAAACCAGAACAGACAGACACACCCACCCGCCCTGTCGATCGCTGCAGCGCTATGGCAGCCGTGGACTCGTGGCTTGTTTCTGGGTTCGAGTTCCCATCTTCCGACTGGCCAGAGACGGGGACGGCCGAGCCTTGCTGACGACCCCGTCCGCGCTTCTCCCCCGACAGCGTTTTGACCAGTCCTACGGTATATCTTGTCGCCCCCTCTCCAGTGGTCCGCCAGGTTTCTGTGAGTTACGTTGTACCTGCGTCTCCCGTCAGCCCAATATCACCTCAACCCTTGGCCCCCCTTCTGGAGGATCCTCCAGTTGTCCGAAGAGGAAAAGCGCCAACGGCTCCCGTACCGTCATAGGCAGTGTGGTACGCCGCCATGCCGATGTGCCGCCCCCTCGGCCCCCCTTCTTTCGGGGCGTTGGGTCTTGACTCAGCCTTGACACAAGCCAAAGTGCGTTTGGTTCCTGAACCGTTCCTGTCATCAAACCTAATTCGGGACCGTTGGCGGCCCATGAGCGATTTTCAACACCCTGGCAAGGACGCATCCCCATTTCCATTTCCTTGCTGGGCCTTGGCCATGTTTCCAGCTGCTGTTTTCTCCGACGTTGGCTTGACGTTTTCGGTTTGCCAAACATTTCAAACTCGGCGTATGTTCCTTGCCTAGCACCATATTTCCGACGAACTATTGTTGCTCTGGTCAAGGCCATGGAATGTCAAGGCTTTCCACTTTGTTTCCGACTGTAGCACCGCAGTCCGGAGTGAGGGGAAGATGTCCACAGGGGTTTCACAGCCTTAGCTGTCAGATTCATGGCAGCCGTTGATTTGTCCAGCGAACCTGGCTTGCCAACATCTGCCCTGTGGCCTGCGGGTCGCGGAGTTTGTTGAGTTACACAGTAATCCAACTCAAGTGGCTATGTACATGTGGCCATTCTCCAGACGACACATGCCTCAGGATCCCCCTCGCCTTTGGCCCCTCCCCTCCCAGAGTCAAAATGCCAAGTCGTCGTCAAGGACTTCGGACCCTACGAGAGACCGCCTTGGCTACGTACCCAAGTCAAGGATTGCTGCGTCTGTGGGGACAGAGCGGCGTCTGCTACGTGGGTCTCCGTAGATGGACCGAAGGGCGAGGCACAGACTTGCAACACGTGTGAGTGACATCTCATCTTTCCGGCTGATGTTTTAACGTTTTCATCCCGTCTCCTAGGGATGACATTTTGGTATATAACCCCTGGCATCATCGCTGTTTGGGATGGCCTGGTTCCTGATCACCACCACCATTCACACACTCCTTCTTCAGCTCTTCGCTTTCTTTCACTCCCACTCCCTCGGCAGGCCCCGAACGCTCGCAGATCAGGTATCATTCCTTTGAACGCTCAATCAGCAGCTTCACTCCTTTCCAAGCCCACTCTCCCTGTCCTTCGACAATAGCCTCAGATCAACGAGATCAACTCAAACCAACCAACCTGCCGAACCACACACAGTCCCTTCCAGAACCATCCTCACATACTTCAACTTCAGTCAATATGTTCTCTACTACTTTGACCACCTTCCTTGCTGCTTCGGCCAGCTTGGTCTCGGCCGCCTCCATCCCGGTCCGGGACGCCGGCATGTCCGGCTCCGCCAGCATGACGCCCCACGATGCCTTCTCTTCTTCCATTGGTGTCCTTGGCTGCAAGATTGACATCAACCGCGTTGCTTACTGGCCCAACGCCGTCGGCTGTGACGACATCTGCGTCAGGGTCTCCAACGGCGACCGCAGCGTCAACCTGCTCCGCATCGACCAGTCGGGCGGTGCCTTCGACATCTCCTACGATGCCTGGAACTACCTCAGCACTGGCCAGTCTGCCACCGAAGCCCCCACCCAGGGCGGTGGTGTCCCCATGAACTGGGAGGCCGTCCCCGCCAGCGAGTGCCAGGACCTCCTCCAGGACGGCAAGCTGCCCCTCTCTGCTGCCAACAGCATGAACTACCTGGCCTCTTGCCTCGCTCAGCCTGAGAGCTTTGTGGCCAAGAACCACGCCCTCTTCAACATCCAGAACTCTGCCTGCACCTGGGGCGTCGATGAGGAGTGCAACCTCGACCTGGCCGTCAGCAACCAAGCCTCCTGCCCCAGCGGCCTCGGCAGCGTCAAGGCCTTGACCGACCGTCCCGTCGCGAACATTGCCTACGGAACTGGCAAGCTTTCTGTCGCTGTTCAGTGAACGCACGATAGCACATGCTCATGAAATGACGCACATGACTTTTACGATACTTGTATATACTTTATAGAAAGGGATTAACAAGACAAAACGATTCATCCACTTTCTACTGTGACACTTGGAGTTCTAATGTGGTGTAATGCTCCGATGAACCGCAAATACTAAATACTTTGAAGAAATGTTCCATCAACCACATGCCATTGTCAGTCGGAAGGAAGCGGATGGCACCTTCAAGATTTTGACGAAAAGGATGACTCGGAACACCTAATGGTGATCTTGAGTTAGGCACCATTCGTGGTTGATCGGACTGTCATATGAAGATCTGGTTTGAACAAATGACCTAGGAAATTGAAGCGACTTGAAGACTTGAGCGTTCTCACAGGGTCCCAAAAGGCTCCATAAGGTTTTCGACCAGAAGGGGACATCACAATCAAATCTTTCCCGTGTCCCTAACCACATGTGGGACCAAAAATAGAGATCGCTGGTAATAGTGTACGAAGGAGACCCTGAACCATCAAGGCCTCCAGCAGCGGGTTTAGCACCCCCCGCCAAAACGACTTGATGGATGGGGGGGTTTTGTTTGGCCTGGAATTATTCAAGGTTATCCCAATCACAATATCACATCACACCCTCCTCCGCAAGTTCTGCCCCTGGTAGATTGGTTGTTTGACGTAGTCAACGCGTCCGAGTCCAAAACCGACTAACGCAAAGGAAGCTGCTGTGGCTACTCCGGATCCGTATGAAGAACCAGAGATGAGGTTTGTGCACTGGTACTGAGGGGCGTATGGGATTCTGAAATAGTCGTGTAGATCACGAGGGCTTCGTCGGCCATGGAGGGACATGCTGGTTTCTTTAGCCTATAAGCACCTCACCGGGTGCCAATGGTGCTATGTCAAAATGGGACAAGCGAACCATAAGATCCACGTTTGCAATGTAGTTGTAGGAAGGCCGTATTGCAGTTTTCTGGTTGATGCTTGGGCATTATCGAAAGGCAACGTGACGTTTATAGTGACCGGGTGTTTGATCCGAAAAACGGCTGGATCACAGCGGTCTCTCTTGGGTAGATTTAGCTCGAGAAGATGTGGAGTGAATGATGGTTCAACAGTCCAACAGAAGAGGAAAGACTCGAGAGCCAATTGCCGGATCCTGCTTCACATCGCTGTAATTCTACATGTTCATATCACGTCTGTTACGAACGACTCAATTAGCAACTCCATGATCCCAACCGGAAATGCCTCGAACGCCGTTATAAGAAAACTAACCTGCAGTGTAATGTCAGTTGG
Organism: Colletotrichum cereale; assembly: GCA_034509685.1. NCBI lineage: Eukaryota > Fungi > Ascomycota > Sordariomycetes > Glomerellales > Glomerellaceae > Colletotrichum > Colletotrichum cereale. Next base: position 9,140 of record JASUDE010000331.1, on the reverse strand, counting down.
GACTTCTAGTCCAAAGTAAACAATATGAGTTGGTAGAGTTCAATAAGGGGCTGGATGAACACCCTGTACACGAGGCAGCTGTATGCAATTCATGCTCTTAACCCAGGGGCCGTTTACTTTATGGTTTCTATCTGCAGATTAGCAACCAGGACAACATCACGACTCATGTTAATGTGGTGGCTCTTGTCGTCGTTGTGCACCAACACATCACTTGCACTGGTTTCTACTGTATTCCATTGGTAGGACACATGCTAATGTTGCCAAACTAAGATGGATCCAGAGGGGGGTTTTTTGAACAGGAAAGAGAAGAAAAAGAAGAGGAACCAAAGACGAGGAACCAAAGACGAGGGGCTGACCTGAATCGGATTAGATCCACCACCTTGAAGGTATGGTTTGGATCCAAATGCACCACTCAAAGTACCGCAAGACCGCCGCCGAGCTCCCCGACGTCGAGGACAAGAAAGTGGTGGCCTTCGGCTGCGCCACGAGCGGCCACGACATCTCTGCAGTCTTGGTCACGCACGACGCCAGAAGGGTGACGATGGCCCAGCGGCGCCCTGTCTATTCCATCACCGGGAAGGGGTGGCAGAGCCCAATGCTCTCGCTGTGGAACATAGAAGGGCCGAGTATAGAAGAGGCGGGTTGGGTTAGGAAGGCGATTCCGCTGGTGCTATGCTGGACGATGAATATCCTTATGCTACAAGCAATGGCGGAAAACGACAAAACTGTTTATGATGGTTTCAAAAAGGCTGGCTTTGCGATAAAGGAAGGACATGATGGGTACAGTCTGGAGGATTACCAACTCATCAACGGAGGACATCACCCCATCGATCCAGGGACAAACCGCATGATCTTCGACGGCAAGACCAAGATACAGAGATGCTAAGAGGAGGTATAGAGGTGTAAACAGACGACCGAGGCTGATGTGTACGGTACTGACAATTCTGTTCAGTAGTGGTCGAGGCTGACGGTTGTGTCCGGATTCTGGTACATGACTGGTGGTATCATGTACTACAGACGATTCTATCTGTCGTTGGCTCTGCAGGTCGCCGCAGTCGACAACGGTCTCAAAGAGTCTTATTACGATGGCAGGCGATACTGGCATGAAGAGAAGTTCGTGGATCGAACCGCCCTGGGTAGGACTAAGTTGGTCTTAGCTGCTCATCGCTTCGTAATGAGAAGGGATAGCCACGGGAACAAGAGATGCGGCACTGGGGCTACTTCAAAACAAAGTCTACAACACCTGATCCCACATCAAAGGCATCGATTACACTGCTATCGATAAGGGTTGCATCGAATATTGCATGTAGCAACTTCTGAGCCGCAAGGTCCAACGATTCTGTATCCCGCCGTGTAAGTCATCGTCGAATACTCACCTGGTCGCTGTAATGCGCTGTAAGACGTGACAGATGGGTAGATGTAGACCGGAAACGTCTGCAGCCGGCGAGAATGTGAACAAAAAGGGGGTGTAGAGCTGGAACAGCGAGACTCAAGTCGCTCTCTGACGGTCTTTCCCGGTTTTGCGCCAGTACGGAGCTGACGGCTGGGGTGTGTGAAGTCGTAACTTTAGCAAACCGTACACTCTCTCTCACTTTAGTCGGGTTCGTATTGTCAGAGACAGCCTTACGAGGTTACCAACTCGGTACTCGGGACTGCTAGGCCGGCCTTCATGCTCGATGTCCCCTTCCTTGGGTGTTGCCCGCTCTCCCTCCTTCTCCCCCGGCAATGGAATTACGAGACCGATTCCATTGGAAAAATAGGAAAATAAAGTTCATAGAAGATTGAAAACTGGTGGAAATGACTGACAGGAATGGGCTTGCCAGGTCAGCATCTCCAATCCTCCCTTTGGTCGTTGGTACGTGACCCGCAAGCCGTGGGACGGAATCGCTGTCATTGATCCAAGGATCTTAGGTCTCTTCCCACTTTCCGGGGTTAAATGAGTTTGGGTCTTGGTTCAAACATGCAGTGACAAGAGTAGGCAATCGAGTCAGCAGCCACATAGTCGTTGGTATGCGGCTTCAAAATACCCGTTTCTTGGAGAGCAATAATCCACGCGCGAGTAAAGTAAATGTAGATCTTGTCAGTGGGTGGTCCCTGTACCTGTGGTTAGGTACGTACCTTAGGAAAGGAGGTACGGATACCTTGGGTAAGTTATGCATATGTAAGCTTACTACGTAGGCATCCGTACCTACCATCGATATGCTATCAGCACGTGACCGATCTCAATTGATGCGGCCCGATAAGATAAGCTCCGGGGAGAAGTGTCCTCTAATCGCCCACCAAAGAGTCCGACCCGGGATCGACCAGCTGGCAATTAACCTACCACCGCGAACTACACTCGCTCGTTCTCCACGATATCATCTACCGTCTGTCTGGCTCCCCTTCCACACACGATCGCAACCGCCTTCACCGCTGCTTGACGACTTTTAAGAAACATACCCGAAGGAAGGCGACCACACAGTAACCAAGACACAAACGACTCTCTTCCCCAAAGCCACCCGTTCCAGACGGACTTGACAAACAACCAAAGTCTTCCATCCCGCTCACCACCACCACCACCACCACCACCACCACCGGAACAAGCGAGGTCGCCGCCCCCACCGTCACCATGTCGGAACTCACGCACTTCGACCTCATCCCCCTCCAGATCGACGGCCAGTCCAAGGCCATCTCCTCGCCCTCGCCCTCGCGCGCCCTCGCCGCCGAGCTCGCCCAGCTCAACGCCCTCCACCGGTCCCTCGTCACCTCGGACACCACCGGCCCGCACGGCGTCCCGCCCCCACCCATGCCCGTCAACCCCAAGCGCTCCGCCAACGTCGCCAAGCTCCGCGACAGCGGCAACGCCGAGTTCCACAAGAAGAAGTACGCCGAGGCCATCAAGTTCTACACCCTCGGCCTCCAGATGGCCCTCACCCGCCCCCTCTGGGAGCCCTCCCAGCTCGTCCGCGAGGAGGTCTCGGGCCTGTACGCCAACAGGGCCCAGGCCCACATGGCCCTGCAGCAGTGGGCCGAGGGCTCCGTCGACGCCGAGGCCAGCGTCGAGGCCCGCAAGGTCGGCAACGCAAAGGCCTGGTGGCGCCGCGGCCGCTGCCTCCTCGAGATGGGCCGCCTTGAAGAGGCCAGGGAATGGGTCGGCAAGGCCCTCGAGTTCGAGGGCGAGGAGGCCGAGCTCGTCGCCCAGTACAAGGACATTGAGGCCCGCCTCGACAAGAAGGACAGCGCTTGAAAACCTCGGCCATAACCACACACACACACACACACACACACATACACATACGACCCGGGTTCCACGAGTTTCTTTTAGGGGGGTTCCCCTGCCTACCTCCGTCCTCCCTTTTCCTTTTCTCTTTTCCCCCTTTGATTCCCTCCTAAAACGAGATAAAAAGTCACGGACGAGAGAGGCAGGGACCTTTTATGGATGATGTGGCAGCGGCGTTGTGCTCATCCCCCCTCTTTTTTCTTTTTCTTTTTTCTTGATCGTCTTGCCGACAGAATACCCACGCACGCAGAGTCGGCAAGACAGAGAGCAGGTGGACTGTATGGAATGGGAAGATTCGAGCTATCAAGGCCGGCAGAGGGGGAAGAGGGAGAGGGAGAAAGAGAGAGAGAAAAGGCCCAAGAGACAAAAAGACGGCATCATTGTTTACAACACGATCCGATAGTTGCGTTTGGGGCATAGGTATTCCAGCATCCACTACAGCGCGCACGCGCGCGTATATGATGTGTCTGCGACTGGGCAATTTGGTATCAGGCTGCTTGCTCACTGGGCACGCCGAGACGATTTTTACTTGCAAAGACTTGACGTCAGAAACTGGTCCATGGATTGTGATTGGATTGGCGTTATTGGCAGTTCTAGTATACCGCGTATACCAACCCCTATACACACACACACCCCTCCCCATTCTGATCTAGGAAACATATCCCCCTGTCGTGATCCGATGCTTGTACGATTGATGCTTTGCGGTGAACGAATATGTAACGGAGCCGGAATCTGCAAAAGAGCAAACCGCCGTTTAAACACTATGCGTGGGATGCCATCACTGCGTCGGCGCTCCGGCCATCCTCTGGATATCCCAATAGACGGAAGAAAAAGAAGAAAAACCTATCAAAAACAAACTTCCATACCCATCAAACTTGGTTTGTTTCCGCAGCGGCCCCCTGTTCTTGTCCTCTTCCCATTATGCCTATTTGCTTTGCATTCGGAGGCGCATCGCCGGCATCGTCTCGTCGTCGTCATCGTCGTCGTGGAGCTTGTGCGACGGATGTTTCTGTAAGAGCGAGTGTCCGAACCGACTCCATTATATGGCTTTCAGCGCCGCCATTATCTGCCCCAGTGGGAACTTGTCCGTCGTGGTTCGGTTTTGGCTCTCGTCTTGTTCGTTTGTTGGATATGGTGGAAACGGCCTGCCAAGGCCATTTCCTCATGGTCGAAAGTTGCTCGGCAGGCTCCTACGCGGCCTGGGCAGGCTTCTCGTTGAGCGTCTTGCCACGGGGACGCATGACGGCGTCCTGGCTGCTCATCCTCCGGTCCAGCGCACGCTCCAGCTTGGCGCCGAGGGCCAGCTTGCTCATGTTGGCGCTCTTCTCCTCGCTAAGGGTGACCCTTTGGGAGCTCAAGGCCTTGTTCTCCATACGGTCGAGGCCAACCGCGATGTCGGTGATCTCGGCGTGGGCCGAGTCGGTGGTCTGGACGGTGTTGGCGAATGATGGCGCCATGCTGTAGGTGCTGTATCGCACAGAGGTACGCACCTGGGGAGGAGTCTCTGTCAGAACGGCGGTCATGTTGGGCGGGTGCGGATGGAAAGGAGAGGGGGGGTATGTGAGAGCGGCGGCGAATGGGAAAGTGTGAATGGAGGAGCTATAGCAGAGCGAGGGGAATGATTTCAAGGCAACGTAATGGGCCAATTGGGTGTGTGAAGAATGAAGCCGGGATATGCGGCGTCCAAGAGCAAGCAAGGTCAAAAAGGCTGTTGCGAGCGAATCGGTGCAGGTAGGCAGGCAAGAACAGACGGATATAACACAGTTTGTAGGTAGAGGGAGCGAACTGGGGGGAACACAAAAAAAGGTCAAGGTCGGGGAGGCGAGCAGAAAGGGAGAGGTAAACGTACTGAGGGAGCCATGATGGGACGAGACGAATCGACAGAGGTGGGCATTGTGACTAGGGTTTTCTGGGTTCGACGAGATCCCTGCGTAGGCAAAAAAAGGTTTGTCGAGGCTATCCGTCTAGTCTTTGACTATGGTTCCGAGTTTCCACAGGCCGGGGCTTGCTTCACGATTGTCGGACAGGCAAGCAGGCGGGCAGGCAGGGCGATTGGCGGTGGATTATCCGTACAGGCAGGGCGATTGGATCTTGGCAGATTGGATCGAGACCAGACGCAGGTAGGTGCTTTGCTCTGCTTGGCTTTGCGATGCTGCAGGCAGCGCGGGCGAGAGAGAGCAGTAGCGGCGGCGGTGGTGGAGAGAGAGATGGAGAGAGAGGAGGGGGAGGGTGGCCGTGGGCGACACAGAGACGAGACGCACTCTCTCGTGGTCCGCTTCGGTCGCTTCGGGGGAGGGGATGGTGCTTGTGCGTTCGTATTTGCGTGATTGGGCGAAGATGGGCGTGTTCGTACTTTGCTGGGCGAAGTCACTGGCGGGACATTCGAGGAATCAGGGTATTTGTTCCAAGCACCAAACTTGTCTACTCGGAGGCGAGATTGAGGGCGATCGATGGGTCTGAGCTGGGGGAGGAGGGGAATTGGGTCGTATCGTGAGGGTCGGAAAGTAAAGTAGTAAGAGCAAAAGGGGAGAAAAAAGAGGAGAAGAAGGCAGAGTTGGACGGTTATGATTTGATATCAAGGACGAGGGATCCGACTAGTGTATCCGTAGTGTAGATACACTTGGGCGCGGACGTGAAGTGGAAGAGGAGACGGGGGGCAAGATGCAGTTTGGGAGTCGTGGACGAGGGCAAGAGCGAGGGAGCGCAAATAATATCAAAAGCAGCAGCAGCAGCAGCAGCAGCAGCAGCAGCAGCAGCAGCAACAGTGGCACCGGCTTCGGTGGTGGCAGTGGAGGTAGAAGGGCAGGGGGGAGGAGGCGACGAAAAGAGTAGTCTGGGACGAGCTGAACTAGGTTAGGCGGCAATGTACCATGTACCTACGTGCCTACCTTTTGGTAAGGTGCCCAGCAGAGACAGGGCAGGCACGAGGGAAAGGAACGTACTGTCTTATTGTCTTACCCACCCGCATTAGGTACCGACCATGGATAGATTACCTCCCTATCCGTAGGCTGGTTAGGTAAGTACGGACAGTTTACGGACAGGCGGTGCGGACATGGCACGCGAGGCAAGTCAAGAATGGAAACCAAATAGGAGAGCCACCAGCACTGGCTCTTGCTCTGCGTATACATGTGTGCATGTGTGTGCATATGTGTCTGGCAAAATAGCACCTCGACCTCAAGATTCGGGGAAGGGAGGCGCGATATGTTGCAGTCGAGGTAGGTACGTACAGGCGTCGTACACAGGTACCTACCTAGCTTGAGTACGGACACCTGCTCAGTAGACTGGCGAGTGTTGAGCCGGAGCTACCGGTACCTGGGTACCTGGGTATCTACCTACCTACCTACCCAAGTAGGTACCCCCAAAGGGGCTTGGATTGGATTGGGGGCGAGACGGGCAAAAGAGCCCCCCCACGCAGACACAGGAAGCAAAAAAGGAGACAGACGCACCAAGTAGACCAAGAGGAAAGGGCGACCCGCAGCACCTCGCACTTGGGAACCGCCATTACACCAGTGCCTGCGCCATCGTACGGCACCTCACTCTCACTCTGGACGGACGGACAGACAGACAGACTCGGGAAGTACTGACTCGGCATTGCACCTACTTGGACCCAAGGTGAGAGTAACCACGTAGTAGGTAGATAGGTAGGCATTACGTATCCCATACTGCGTAGGTACGTCCCGTTTTTGAAGCTAGTCAAAAGCAGGAAAGCATCAAGTGAAGCAGGAGGCGCACACAGGGGCAGGAGGAGCCATGTGTAGAGCAGGGATTAGGAAGGACCAAAGGGGGGAAAAGGAGTGGCAGGGGTCAGGGGGAGGCCGCAGTATCTACAGGAAGAGGAACGTACCGTCCGGATGCCAGGCCACCACTTTGCTTAGGTACGTACCTACGGAATACCTCACGGACGGACGAAGTAGGTAGGTTCGTGTATCCCGTACCTGACACTCACAATTGTAGTGCTCTGCCTGTGTTTCTGCTAATAAGTCGTGTCAAGAATCGGTATTTTCCAACAAGCAAAAGATGCGAAACAGAAACACAGAAACACACAAACAAGTAAGTTGGCCCGTTGAATGGCGCATCTGGCTGCAATGCCCCCGCATCGGTCAACCCTTCCAGTCGGGCGGGCCGACAGGGCTCCTGTCCCTGTAGACAGACACATGGAGAACACCACAGCAACATCCTGGCGACGGCGATCATGATTGCTTTTCCCTCGTCTTTTCTTTTTTTCCCCCCCGCGAGAGAGAGACGGCATCCGATGCGGTATCTTCCGAGAGAGGTTTGACACGGGCCGCCGAGGCGTCTGGTTGTGGGTGTTGTGGTGTCCGATAGCACCGCCATAGTGCCATATTCCTACACAGTACTCCCGTACTATGCCCAACAAACCTAAGGCCAGATTCTACAGGTACCAGTATGCACCCAAGGTAGACGTGGTAAGGGTGGCTAGGGAAGAGTAGTACCTAGGTAAGCCGGGCTAGGCCTGGAAGTGTGCTTACTACCACGGACAGTCTACCTGGTTACCTACCTATCCTATCCGTGCTACTCCGTATTATATGGATACAGAACAACGGGATGCACTCCAACCTCCTACGGGTCAAGTTATGCTTTTTGTTTCATTTGCGTGCCGTGGTCTGGTTGGCACCTTACTTGCGCCCCTCAATCTCGCCCTCAATCTCGCTCTCAATTTCGCTCTCGTTCACTGTTACCCTCACGCTTCACTCTCACTCACACCGCCAACGTAGTAATTCACCTTTGCTTCGATGCAATGAGAGAGGTGATGATGCGTTTGTTTCTTCTCCTTTATTTCCTCTCTCCTAGACTGCCCCCTATCCGTACTCAGGCACTCCGTTCTTCGGCCCCGAATACACCAGACCCTGTGTCCGTAGCCCATTGGGGCTCATCTCCCTGGCCTGTAAGGAGTACACTGCTCTACATAGTATGTTCACTGAGACGACCGCATCCGTCGATATGGGGTCGGATGATGGAAGACAACCGTCCCTATTCATCATCCATCACTCCATTCATCCTCCTCGCGCAACATCGAGTGACGATCATATTGGGAAACAAGGGAAGCAGGGATTGCGACCTCGAACCAAATCTTACAGAGGAACCGCCGCCCACATGAGCCGATCACTCTCGCGTCCAGCTATCCATCAATCTGAGCGGGCTTCATCGTACACATACCACCTCAGAGGAGCCTACGTAGTATGGAACTCATCTATCCATCCCCGTCGGCATTGTAAACGACGTCTAGCGGGTCCCCCTCCCCCCAAGCCCCAAAAGGTAATGAGACGTCGAGCCACCTCGATAGAGAGCTTATTCGCACCGCGCGGGGGTATACCGGCAGGTATCCGTAGTCCATCGCAGCAATGCTCACCCTGGATCGTCCTCACCACACCACGGACACTTTGAACCAGGAACGCATCTCCAAAACCCACGTGCTGCCTGCATCGATTGAGTTTGGGCCTCTTCCTAGCGTGTGGGTAGTCTTGCTTCGTCCAGCGCTAGGCTCTATCTACTATGTACACGGGTAGGTAGTACACAGTAGTCCAAAAGTCCCGGGCGCGGACCTGGTGTATCCCCTTTAGTCCTCCGACAGATGCCATCACCCAGCGGTTCCAAGCCGACGCTGGACGATGAACCAGGGCGAGTCTCTGAGAGCTTGTGATGGCTCCGAGCTTAATCTTCCCCGACATTGATCGCACCGGTTCGACGCCCACTGGCACAGCCCATTCGTACGTGATGGCGCCGCCTCAACCAAGCAGCTATCGTGTCTCGGTCACTGTCTAACACCGCCACTGTTTGTCACTTCAGCCTAGCCAAAGTCCGCTTCGTGTTTTAAACACAACGCCGATCCTCTTGGCTTGACAGGCCAAAGACCTCCCCC
>JASUDE010000330.1:0-44264 GCA_034509685.1 Colletotrichum cereale | reverse complement strand
ACAAGAGGGAGGCGATGGACACGTTGGGTTGTATTAGTGTCGTCGATGTTGCTGCTTGGGTTGACCGGTGTTGCCGTCGTGTTTGGATCGGCAATAGAGAAGAACGAGGAAGAATAGAGTAATCGTTGGACCGGTAATAGAACGAGGAACCCGGAGATGGCTGTTAAAACGATGTTGTAAAGTAATCAATTCGGCTCAGCCGAAAGGAATCGTCCTGGAAGCAAGTGAAGCTGGGGAAAAGTGAAGACGGAGCTGAGAGTATGAGGGGAGGGGAAGAAGAGATGAACGGCGAAAGATATGGTGACAGGGAGGAATAATATAGCAAGAAGAAGAAGGGGGAGGGAGCAGTGAATTGTGTGGACGGGAGGAAGAAGGTGGGAGCAAAGGCCATCGGAGATGGATGCTGAAAACTAGAAAGAGGCAGAAAGACTTGCTCTGGAAGGTACGACGACCTTGAGGGCCTTTCCTGCCTCGCCTCGCCTCGCCTCGCCTCACCTTACCTCACTTTCCTGCTTTTGTCTCTATGGTGTTGCCTTGTAATGGAACAGGCAAAGTCTGGGGTGAAGTGCGGATGAAGAGTGGATGAAGTCAGGTGACGATGATCGAACGAAGCAAGCAGCCTCTTTGGCCGTCATTACTCTTGCTTCCAAGCAATGTATGGAGTTTTCCCTGGGATTATATGTGCACGAGAAAATATATCGATCTAACCAAGAAAAACGAGGTGGTTTGGACTGCCATTTTGGGATTCCTGGGTGCCATCAAAAGGATCAAGATGAGCCGGACGATGGAGGTTCAAGGTTTAGTGGTTGACTCTTACAGAGGTCTCGTCACCACGAACCAGGTGACAAACCAGTGCATTCGAGAGGCTGCCATCTGGTGGCTCTGTGTGTGGCTCCTGTGTTCGACCTCGAGGGATAGAGCATATTTGAAGGGCAAATGGTAAAAGTTTAACTAAATGATGCAAATGGAAGCACCCCCCCCCCCCCCCCCCCCCCCCCCCCAAAACAGGTGAGAAGGCACAACAGCCGGGTGAAGTATCAGGGCCAAGATGGTTATTACCCTAGGTTCTGTCTGACAATTATACGACGTGCCTGCACTGAGCATCTTTTGAACAGAAAATGGGCCTGATACTTCAGTTCTTTCACAGCCTGTGACGAAGATTAAAAGCGTCCATCGACCCAATCAGTCATTTGCCTCATATCGAAACAAGTGATTCAGAGCTTCAGGCGCAACATGCGTGTTTCAATGCAAACAAAGGGGTTGGATTTCCGCCGCACAAACAATCCTTGCCTCCACCCTCAAACATTTCTGTACGTTGGACCTACCTAGACTGATCTCGCCAGCTCCAAGACTTCTTTCACGCACTCCTCGGGCTTCTCCATGTTGACCCAGTGCCCAGCGCCAGGCACATGGACGGCTCCCTTCCAGCAGCCGCCCCGGACGCTCTCGCCATTCTCCATTGCATCGAGAGAGCCCGGAACCTGATACGTACCCCAGTCGCTCGTTCCAGAGACGTACTTTGTCGGGACGCCAATCTTTGTCCCCGCCAAACACAGGAGATCCGCCGACAAGCGCGGGTCCACAAGCACTTTGTACCACAGCAAAGACGGCCTGAAGGTGTTGCGCGAGAACTCCTCCGTGTACACCTGGAGGTCCGCGTCGGTGAGCCACGGCGTCTCGCCGAGCTTGTCGCGGATCGCGACCGGCTCGTCGGACATGTCCAAGTCAATGTTTCCGCGCATCGAGAGGTCGGCTCTCATGACGTAGTAGTGCGGCATGACGGCGAGCTGCTCTGCGGTCCACGATGCGAGGGGCCTTGGCCCGTTCGAGCTACAAGCTGCCGACTTGAGGTGGAAATAACCTCTGAGAAACCGGTGCATCGCCTCGCCGGTGGGATGAGTCCACTCTTCGGCCGCTTCGGGAGATGCGTTGTAGTACTTGTAATGCTTCCGGGGCGGGTCAAGCTTCAAGAGTGACGACCGAATGTCCGGGTCGGCCTTGTTCCCCTCTCCCTTGCCATGTTCACCACCATGGGACGCAGCAGAGGCCAGCAGCGGAGAGATTGCCGTCCCGAACGGCACTCGCGGAGAGCCTTTGAACGGATGCGACATCAAAACAAGGGACTTGACTATATCTCCCCGTACGACGGCGCAGAGCGAAGCCACGAACGCCCCGAGATCGTGTCCCACCAGAGTGTGAATCGTCTCATACCCGAGCGCGTGGACCAGCGTCACGACGTCCCGCAGTGCAGTCATGGGGAGGAACGAGCTTTCGCTGATCGGGCTGAGATCCACGTTGTGCGTGCGGCCGAAGCCCCTCATGTCGAAAGCTACTGCGTAGAACCCGGCCTCGGCGAGCCTCGGCATCATGAAGCGCCAGTCATAGGATAGGTTCGGGAAGCCGTGGATGAGAAGAACCAACGGCGGGCGGTGACCCGGGGATACGGTGTCTGGAAGAGACTCGATGATGTGGAATTTCAATCCTACCGGGGACGTGTCGACATAACGTGAGGTGACACCCTCAGGGATATTCCACGAAGGCAGTTGAGCTGGGTCCATGTTTGCAAGTTGTTTTGAGACTGACTGTGGATCACTGAGGTTGGATTAGAGCCATGCAGCTGAGCTACTACCCGCTGCCACAGAAATTCTGTTGTGAAGTCTAAGTTTCATGTTGCAGTGATCCCGTTATCCATGAACTTAGCACTACTTGTCAGAGAGGGGTGGGATCTCGCGTCATTGGCTGCATGAGGACCTCAGGTTTGGTCGAAATCTAGTTTATGTGCAGGTCAGCAGGTGCACTTATGGCCAATGGAGACGAATCATGGCCAATCGTATCGGCATTACCACCAGCATTGATGGAGGAGGAAGATTGGTAGTACATGACCATGATAAAGTCTGAATGTCTTAAGAGAACGAATCGGTGTATTATACGATTTTGGGATCGGTCTAGTCAGTGATCAATGGCCAGCAGCATAAAAATACTCCCCGCTACCATGCATGGCCTATACTCTCTTCCTCCAAAGTATTCGCATAGGATTCGAGGATTAGCCCCGTCACTCTCTCCCGTCGAGTCAGCGACGCACTGTTCCGGCGTTAGTTCAATTTACAATGATCCTTCGAGTCAAGAAACACATATTCAGCCGGAGTTGTCCCGTTGAGCGTTGCTGAAGCTGCGATGGTTACTTTGAAAGGATACGAGCATGTCTGCGAGCTGTATCCCCAATGCAGTCACTCCGAACGTGACGATTGAAAATCTGAAGACGCATATCGCGGCCGACTTGCAAAAATGTGATGAATACCACTTCCTAACTCATAAAGCGAAATAGTTAGAGATTCCATGGGTGGTTGAACTAATAGCCCCGAACCCATGGATGCTTGTGGACACCCTGCGTGCCGTTCCGTATGCCAAGACCTCCAACTTCTGACTGCTATCGTATATGTGACCAGCGCAGACTACGTCGAGGGTTACGTTACATTGACAGCGACAGGGGAAGACAGACAACCTCGTCCAACGGAAATCAACTCCGCATACCTACAAATATCCGCATCCGAGTCGTTATTTCCCCACAATGCATCGCAGTGTGGTTCCAACAAGGGCCTTGTTACAAGGCCACAAATAGGTGCTGGCGTTGAAGATCAGTTGGTTCCATGCTTACTAGACTGCGGCGGCCGCCACCATACAAGGATACGAGCTCGGCGTTGCCGTTATCCCCAGTATCACACATAGTGTGCCCCGCTGGTCAATATATCCAAACTGGAAGGTGGTTAAGTCTTTAGCAGATCACAATAGAAGTTACCGCATTTAGAGCTGTTATCGATCGATCGAATCCGCCTACCCAGCGGCAATCGACGTGCTGTCAAGATAAATAGCCGTCGTCTGTGCCACCTCCATACTCTCTCCTGACAACCACGCCGCAACCGCAAACCATTCCATACTTCCGAGCCTAAACTTTGACTAGACATCCCTTCAAGATGCAGACCTTCGCCGTTCTCACCGCCCTTCTCAGCCTGACTGCTGCAGTCATTGCCCAGCCCCTCGAGGCTCGCGGTAAGCACCCCCGAAAAAGACACAACTCCTGGCACCCATTCTAACATGTTCCACCACCCACAGCCACTTGCACTACTGGCGACGACTGCGCCGCCGGTCAGTGGTGCGACCCCCAATCCGGTTGGACTTGCCAGAGCAGCCGCGGCTGTGTCGCATCCGGCAGTAAGTCTCCCCAACTTTGATCTACGACGCAGACGTTTGTTCTGCGCCCCTTCCTGTTCTCCCTTTGGCAGCACCTCGACTGACGTGAAAACAACTGTGTAGGCACGGGCCTGACCCCCAAGGACTGCTGCAGCAACGCGCAGAAGCCCGGTAGCCTGATTTGCGTTTAGAGGGCAACCTTGGTGAACTCGGTTTTATTCTAAGAGGCTAGGCAGATAGTGCTCATGCATTCAGTCTAATAATAAGTCAACTGTTCTACGATTTTCTGAGTTGCTCAGAGTCTGCTATTCTTGATGTGACAAATGGGATGAACTATTCCCCAGAGTGCCAAGTGTAAACCCAGTCAACAAGCATCCATATTATCCCTGCTGGAATGACATCACGAGGGGACTAGACAGGGATTAGACCGGTGAGACTGACTCGTTCCATGCTTCCGGATTCCTCCTTTCATCACTCTCAACTGATAATCAGTATGATAAGGTACTACAGTTCTAGAGACGCAAGTTACCAACTGATAGTCTAGCAACACTGATAAATCGCTAGTAATAAGAGTGTTGTTGTCGGGTTTAATGTAACAAGCAATCAATATGTTAGTTGTCTACATGGTGAGCCTGTCAAGAGTCCTTGCCCACCACGCCAAGACAAAAAAAGCCAGATCACCCTGTCAATAGTATCAGTACTATGGTTTGTATCTACGCAAGAAAATCCCTGTCTCTACCCCTTTTTCTTCCAACTCACTACACCGTACTCCGTATAACACAGCCTCTGACGACATTCATGTCAGGGATTGAATACTTCTACACAATGTAGGGTTAGGTGATCTATTGACAAGACCTTGTATCCCAAAAGTACTCAGCTTAGAAAGCTCAACTTTATGTCTCAGCATTTTGGGCAAGGACTTTTGACAGGCTCCTCCGTACTCTGATGTTGCTAGAAGAAAAGGGTAGATACAGTTTATTGGGCACAGAACATACCATCATGGTCTATTTTTCTTGGTATCACAAAGATCGATCCATCGACAATCTTTATACGGTGATGATTGTGCTGTTGAATTGATGAGTGAAGAAGAAAAAAAGAAAGAAAGAAAGAAAGTAAAGGTTGTTGCCAGCAGCTAGAACGTTTACAGAGTGAGGCGATTCTTACGTATCCATATTCCTCGTATCCGTACCCCACTTATCCATCCGTCTGTATCATCGTGATCCATCCATCTTTATGTTCTTGGCAGACGCTCAGGGCTGGCTGCTCGTCCGAATAGCTTTGGCTGGGGGCCGAGCCGTCAATGGGCCTGCTGTACGGCTGTTGATAGGCGAAAGGTCTGAGTAAAGGAGTAAAAAGTCCGGCTATCCGGCAGCCCTTACAGAATCGAAGTGAGGCCAAATAAGCAGCCGGCACTGCTCGACAGACACAAGAGGTCGAAGTAAAGGAGGTAAGGTTGAATTATTGCGCCAAGCAGAGGTCTCTTCGCAACATCACCTTACAAGAAAGTGAGCAAGGAATCTCGCCTGCAAGGATGACAACTACAGCGTGATAGAAGTCCTCGCTAACGGCACCTTACGGAGAAGGTGAGAAAGGGAGGTTTGATTTGAAGGCGGTTTGTGAACTCAACCTTAGGGGTCTCAGTACACTTATTTCCTTACGCTCTCTGAGCAACTGAGGTTGAACGTCGCTATTTTCGGTCTGAGACAAGGATACGTCAAGCCCTGCCATCCAGCAGTTCAAAAAGTATTCAAGAGCGCCTAGATTACCTAGATAAATGTTGACGTTGTTGATGGTTAACGTGCTTTTGAACTGCCGGATGGTAGGGTTTGACGTATCCCTGTCTTAGGCCGAAAAGAGCGACGTTCCACCTCAGTTGCTCATAAGGAAATAAGTGTTCTTACTGAGGCCCCTCAGGCTGAGGTCTACAACATCCCGACTAGTAACTTTTTTAGGTTAAATCTAAAGGCAGCAGTAGGCGTATAATGCTAATCGTCTTGCGGTAGCTTCTCCAGGCTAGCGACTGTTATGTGAGAAAATATATTGGAGATTTAGAAGGTTGTTAATGTTGCAGGATGAGGGAAGGGACTAAAGAACGCCTAGCAACTTGCAGCAGCTTGGCTTTCAATTGCTTGAGGGAGCTATCTTTCAATGAAGGTTTGCCGCGACCTTGAGGGTAGCTTCAAGCCATCGTTGGTGTCGCCGGTACGTCAGTCGCGCCCGTGACTCCACGACCTTGGCAGCTTCAATGTGGCCATCACGTTAAGTCAAGTTATGTAACTCTGCTGCATGTAGCTGGTGTTCCCTAGTGGTAGCTGATGCTGTCGCCAGCTGTAGGAAGTGGAAAGTCTACACTAGTAACCGCTGTACTATCAGGTATTCTACACTGTATGAGGATATTGAGATTACGCCTAAAGTTGCTACTGACTGGCTTATAATCATTCTGAATTTATTCTACAGGGTGAACTGGACTAAATCTACCTATGCTCGACTAGAACAAATGTTCAAATCGATGAATAGTGCGTTTGTTCATGGCTTACTTGTTCATTTATCCTTCCTTACCCGCTAATCTCTCCACTGTCCACCCAACGGCTGACAGGGTGGTTTAATTATCAGGTCCCATAGTACTATGTCTCCATTGAGAAACCTACATGCTGTGTTGAGTATTAGGCGCAATAACTATACTGTGTTTTCCCACTGTGCTCTTGTGTTATTGTGCACCTGTGCGATACGAAGGACCGCCCGGAATACGTGTCTCATATCGGCAGTGTTCTCTATTAAGCACTTGTTGTGGAGCTTCTTGTGCGCATAACCTAGCCCCTCGTTTTTGTTCATCTAACTGCCTTCATGTCTGCTGGCTTCTAACAAGAGCATTTGAGGAAGTTTGACTACCATACCTAGGGATCACCGAATCAAGACTGGCTCTCCAAAAAGACTCAAGTAGGTGAAGAGCAGTATTTCAAGCATCCGAGAGTTGAGTACCGCCAAGCGAAACCATAATGAAGGCCAATGCGTGTGAACAAAACCTTGATTTCGCCGCCTTGTTAGTTCACACTGAACTTATGTGTCTTGAGAATGTCGTGAATCACAGTCATGTCGTCAGTCATCAACTAATACATGGCGATATAACTTTTGCTTTGTAATAAATAGTAACTTATAGTTTGGTAGTTAGGGGCTTTGAAGCATTATATAGCAGTCTCTAAAGGGTTGAGGTTATATCATAACCTATGATAAACATCTCAAGAAATAGGTGTAGATATACGTTATAAGCTAGAGCATTTAGTAGGGTACAACATGATTGAAGCAAAAGATATTTAAGTCTAGCAAGAAAGAGATAAGAAATAGAGCTATAAAGAAAGGTAGAACTCCTGATCTATTCTGTTATCTATTAGACCACGTTCCGGATGTATTGTTGGATTGTAGATGCTCTGCGGCGTGTTACTCAGAACCTCTCGAATGAATTCCACTCAAGACCACAAATCGAAGTGCAGGATATCAGTAGGTATAGTTAAAGGCAATCATCACACGCTTCCAGAGAACCACTCTATGGACTAGAATCTGATAATTGAACTGAGATAGTAGTAAAAGAAAAAGGTACTGTCGCTATTGAGGACGAATCTAGTATGTGGATGGACAACGATGTGGCGTCCCGGACAACGCCCGCAACCACCCATACTACTTCACCTTGCTGGCCAGCCAACAAGATAGATAGATACAGGACAACAACATCACGCCTATCCCATCACCGAGTCAATTAACTGCTTTGATACAGGCTAAGTTTCCCCCTTGTAAAACTGATGGGTATCTTGTCGTATGCTGTTATAAACTGACGAGGAGGAAACCTAGTTGGGGCGCTTGGGCATGTCTGCTGCTGTACAGCACCGCTGTCCCCTGCTGTCACAGTTGGAAGCGCAGAACTATAGAAGGTCAGATAACTTGTATATAAAGATAACTTGTATAAAGCTCTTGAGCTAGTACGGTGTTTCGAGATTACTTACTCTACAGAAATCTGTATCGCTAAGGGGTATACCAGAGCAAGTTAGTCTTTGTTGCGGTGCTGGAGCTGGCGCAGGGGCAGCTACTGTAAGCTGTATAGAGCATGCAGTGGCAAAGATGAGAATAGCTTTAAGAGAGACCATTTTAGCGAGTAAATATATGTAGATTGTTGTTGAGCTGGTGTGGATAAAGTAGATATGGAAGAAACAGAAGACTGAAGTGCTGGGTTTTGTAAGGTAATTTATAGGCAGCACTAGAATATGAAACGCTTAATATGGTTATAATATTGTCTCCATCTCGAGATAAGTACAAGTCAAGAACGGTATACTATAGTATGATGGGTATATTTGATCAGTGTGTCAGGTAGCACCCACACACACGGGACAGCGACAGATGGCTGGCAAGGGGCTGAGAATGGATGACATAAGCCAGCGGTACGTAGTAAAGACTTGAGTAAAGCTGACAAAAGCTGTGATTGATTGATTATATAGAGAAATCGTCACTAGATAAGTCTGATGAATTTGGGCCCTTTGGTTGGCTAGTTGGGTGATGTGGACCAGATCCATAGGGACTTGACAGGGTGATTAAATTTTGGCCTGATACCGCAGTAGATTGTATTGGGTATTCCTCTAGAAAGTAAGGTCGTTTAAGGCTGTTATTGCTAGCATAGAAGGGGAAAAAACACGAAAATAAAACGCTTAATCTATAGCTAGGACATTTAGCATAATGAGATAACTATAGCTTGAACGAAACAAATACTGTACCAAAGCTGCCCGACTGTAACTTTAGGTTCTCTATAGTCACATCAATAGTGGATATTAGTAGTGTCAGGTTCACTTCGTATTGTAAGACTCCTTGGCATTAAGAAGCTGAGACAGATGGCTGGCAAGGAGGTGAAAATGGCTGACATAAGCTGAAAACATCCAAATTGATTGATTTCTATAGGTAAAGTCAGTACTGTTCCGATCTACCTCAGTCAGTGCCTTACACTGATCCGGCAAAGTAGAGAGAAGCTTGATTAGGAAGTCCTCTGGCAGAGCCTCCCAGGCTTCTTTCTTTAAAAATCCGGTAATATTAGCTATCTCTGGCTGCAATAGCTTTGTGTCAGTATAAAGGATGCGTATTCGTTGCCGATCAGCCTCTTTAAGGTGCTTTGTCGTGCTACCGGCCGGCCGGACAATATTGGCGATAGGTTGTTGCAAGAGGGGAAAAAAGGCGCCGGTGGTGGTGAGTGGATGGGTTATATGGTTATGGGTCATCTGATTGGCTGATCAAGTATGTGTGGGTTGCCCCACTGGTAACTGACTAGGGGATTTAAACTTTGGCCTGATACTTCTGGCAGGTCTGCGGTATCAGGCCAAAGTCAAAACCTCTACGGATACCTGTGGATCTAATCCACATCGCCCGGCTAGCCAGCCAAAGGGCCTAAATTCATCAGACTTATCTAGTGTAGTGACGATTTCTCTATATAATCAATCAACCACAGCTTATGTCAGCTTTGCTCAAGTCTTTACTACGTACCGCTGGCTTATGTCATCCATTGTGCAATAAACACGAAGGAAGTCCTTCAAAACATCCCAATGGCTCTCAAGTTGATTTCTTCGTTCTCTTACGAAATCTGTATAGAATCCGTAGGGTTTCTTGCTGACGGGAAAGACAGCTCGATTTGACAGCCGGCGCTGTTCTTGTCACCCGAATGCCTGTGAGTAGAGACTAATTATTATAAAAAGCCACTGGATCCAATAAAATATCCTATTGTAAACCTCGGACGTATCCAGCAGGATGATACACAACCAATCAAGGATAATATTTCAGTCGATTACTCACGAGGGAGGTCCACGAGAGAACAAGGGCGTTTCGGCCATTCTAGTTGCAAACAAGGTGTATAAAGGGTACGAGGATATATTGTCGCAAAAAATGCGTGTGAGAGAAACAATCCCAGAACAGTTTGCTGACCATACATGATGTTCGTAGCACAGCTACTCTGTCTTGACTGTGGTCCACACGTGGCTCAGATCCACTGTGAGTTCTGGCCAAGTCAAAGGAGAAGTTGAAGATAAGCTTACGCACTCACATCTCTCGCATATCAGAAGGTAATCGCAATCGCCTCTCAGTATTAGTTAACAGTTCTTACAGTATCTAAGTGTACTTTTCAGAAACCCGTCTAGGCACATGCTATCAGTGCAAACCAACCAACAGCAATATTATCTCAAGCCATATATTATGCAGGATAGTAACTAACACCAATTTTGTCATAATCCATCTTAATAGTTAAATCTGTCACAACCAACATTAAGTTAAGTACAACGTTAGTCGTAGACTCGTAGCTACACTTCCATTCAGAAACCGAGGTCTAGTGTTCCAATGCTTTTGCTTTTCAATTCATTCTTGCCACCAAGGGTATTCCTAATATCAGATGCCATGAATTAAGTTCGCATTCCAGATGCTGTCTAGCCGCTGCCATAGATGGCCGTTTTGATCACTCCGCACATCCAATAAATCCAATAACATTGTCACCGAAACCAATAGGCTTTGTCACATTGGCATCTTGAACAACAGCCTTCACCTTACGTCCGATAGGAAAGGCTGTAGATACATCGCACCCCGACTTCCCTCCAGGATTGCCGACTGACGTTCCCTCATCATTCCTAATGTTGCCGCACTTTGAAGGTATCCATTAGATTCCTTTTATTTCCCTCTTTTGTCTTCAAAAACTTACACCATAAGCGTTCAAACTCATGCCCTTGCAGGTCCCGCTAGGGTCTTGAGCACCCTGATCGCAGCATAGATTACCAATTGCAGGTTCAGCAAATGTAAAGAAATCCTCAGAAAGAACGGCAACCGGTGCCAAAAGGAAGAGGAGAAAGCTGCGCATTTTGTATTGTTATTAAAAGATGTGTTGTGGAATAAGATGTGTTGTGGAATAAGATGTGTTGTACTAGGCATTCTGTAAAATAGTCGTCAGAGTCTTGGTTTATAGTTTACAGATCAGGAGGTATTAATAACTTAAAATGGTATTATATCAAAGGGTCAATAGGGGCTGCAACATAGGCGCATGATCAGCAGTTTTAAAACATGGTGGTGATAGTGGGGCAAGTACTCTCTAGGGGCAAATGCATGGTGTACGTGTCATGGTATTCAACACAATAGGGCAGTGGGCCTAACTTCGTGTCTTCTTCCTTTGTTGGAGGATCTTATCTAGACGTCTTATGACTTCCAGGAACAAGGGTAAATATAGATACTGATAGCTAAACCGGACCTTTGGTCCAGACGATGTGGATCCTAACCTAAATTTGGGTAATGGTCTGTCGCCGCTTCTTGCTTACAGAAACGGCAATTCCTTAATACTGGTGTACCAAGAGCAACATAGTAGGACTTGAGCGTTGGATTTGCATAGCCCTGAGCATCCTATCCCCGAAAACCTCATAGGGATTGAGTAACTAGTCTGATAGACCCGCCACTATGTAATTATGACCTTAGGGTCGCCTTTATTTATGGTGTTCCTGCTGCCGTGGCCGAGAGAAAGTAGGAGAAAACTCCATTACATGTCTAAGAGCCTGACCAGACCAAGCGTGCTAAAGCTCTAGCCAAAACGGAGGATTAAGAGTACGTAAAACTCAGATACAGGGAGAAAAGAGGGAATTACACTTGAAATTACAAGCTTCCTATGATAAAACATCCCCAATTCCTGCTATATTCATGAATCCGTCACAATGCCCGCATAATGTTAGCTTGGTTATTACTTTCACGAGAATCGGCACGTGGGAATTTCGATGACATCTGCTTGATTCTCTAAGTCTATCATAGTCCTCATGGTTCGCTCATACATACTGGAAGCGTGTAGGGCGTGGCTTGGGGACTCTGGTCGTGGCGGAGCTGTGTGAACTAACATAACAGCACCACCACTGCACAAAGCAACTCAGGATTCCCAATCTGACCACTCGTAAAGCATTCTGATCGTGGCTTCCAGGGCATGATTAGAGGTAAATCTCTGATCAAATGGGCCAAAGACTTCCAAATGCTCCAGAGTCTCACAATCAGACTTGTGAACGAGTGAGATACGGCTCTTGGTAAAAGTATAAGAAATGAAATCCCTAAGGAAAAATCCATTTAGTCAGGGACAGGCCAAATCGCCCTGCCCCGCTCTTATACCCACAAGACTGGCCGACTCGTACTTGTATGTTGGTTGACTCGTATACCGTCGCACCATCGTATAGCAGTCCGATGTGCTCGCAACACCACAGCCTTCGTGACATACCCCCCCGGCAGCGCCGTCAGTCACTCCGCCGTCAGGCACGGCTGCAAACCAAACAGATAAAGGAAGGGTGTGGATACCCTGCCCTACGCTCTCGCTATAGGTGCCTCGTTGGCGTCGTCGTTTGTGGTTATTCGCAACCTATCCCCCAGACGTGCCCCTGACCAGCCCCACTTGACAGGTGCAAACAACTAAGGTTGGAGATCTTATCAATCTCATCTCAATATGAGGTGGGCGCATAGCGGCACTATTGGCTTCATTGTATTGCCTATCATGCGTGCATCCGTGCACCTATAGCTTTGCTGCGATTCGGCGCTGCGGTATGGGTGAAAAGTTCCATCTCTCTAACAAGTCTACCAATAGCCCATCAGTGAGGCAGAGTTGCCGTTGTATCTCATATTGACAGCGGCTACGGCGTTGGCAGATGCTCCTATAAGATTGCGGTGACACGCAATTTCGAGGAATGTCAATGGGAATTGAGTCATTGACGGAGAACAAGATTGAGGTTGTGTTCAAAATAAATTCAAGGCGCACATATATTTTCCTGGCTACATTGCTTTTGATCCCGTGGGCCAGCTGGCATGTTTGGTATCTACTATTTGTATAGCTCTGTGACTTCTGTGAAAGTACAGCGTGGTTTGCCGCAGCAACATAAGCTTGCATAGGTTTGCAGAACGTCTCGTTATCAATCAACAGACAGCCACTTTGCCATTTTCGTCAACTGTGACCGCGCACGCCATTATGCCATGTCGGGGTTTTTCGGATTGAGGCCAACGGGGGAATGGCGACATCGGTGCCAACAGGCGCGATGCGGTCAAACTGCCGAGAGACCCTGGCCGGATGATGGAGGTTTGGCGCTGTAAATGGACGTCTTGAATCTACCACCGATGTGTTTCCAACGCAGCTAAGCAACCAGCCGATAGCGATTCGGTCTTGGTGTGGTGAAGTTGCAGCTGTTGACCCACAGTCACTCGGCTTGCGTGCTTGCATTCGATGAAGACGCAATGGCATCCTGTGTGGCGCAATCATACACCGAGGAAAAAGAAAATGATAAATCCGATCCCAAATGACTATTTGTAGTTTCAACCCCAGAAAGCAAGAACAGCAACAGGGCATCGCAAAAGCTCCAGCAATTCTTCGACTGGAAACACTGAGTTCTATGTCACCAAATCGATATATATACTGAGCCTGTATAAGCGTTTCAGCCTCAATACCCATACGCTTTTCATCGTAACAAAGAACCTCTGCCGATGGCACCCAAGATCCGTAGAGTGGCCGTCATCGGCGCCGGCCCCTCGGGTGCAATTGCGGCAGATGCACTGGTCAAGGAGCAGGCTTTTGACACAGTCCGAGTCTTTGATCGACGAGCTGAGCCAGGCGGTACCTGGTAAGCTTCAATGATGGCCTGCAGGCCATATACTCTCTTCTTCATTGACACTACCATAGGGTCTACACACCGCAGTCACCAGCAAGCATACCGTCACTGCGAGCTCTGCTTGATGGGAGCGCTGATGCTCCCGTACCCATCCCTACCCAGCTCCCAGCGCATACCCCTAAATCAGAGGCCATCAACAGTCACCAGATCCGATTCTCAGATACCGCCCAGCATGAGCACCTCCACACCAACATCACTCCGGAGATTATGAGCTTCACAACGGAGCCGTTCCCGGAGACCTTGACAGACCATATCCGGGAGAAGTATGGCGACGACTCTCCCTTCCGTGGTCGTGAGCAGATTCGAGAGTGGGTAGAAAACATCTTTGTTCGGAACGGCCACGAGAAGTTGCTCGAACTCAACACGACCGTTGAGCTTGCCGAAAAGAATGGCAGCGAGTGGGTGCTTACTCTAAGAAAGGAGCTTGCAGGCAAGAATCATTGGTGGCAAGAGAAGTTCGATGCCCTCGTTGTGGCTATTGGTCATTACAACATTCCTTGGGTTCCTAACATCGAAGGGATTGCAGAATATGACCAGAGGTTCCCAGGACGAATTGTGCATAGCAAGCACTTCCGAGGATCAGACAAGTACAAGGGCAAGGTAAGGAAAAGCAGATCGTGTAAGCCCATGCCAGATGCTAAAATATCTTCACAGAAAGTTATTGTAGTTGGCGGCTCAGTTTCATCACATGAACTCCTGCACGAGGTTTTGCCTGTTGCTCAGCATCCGGTTTATGCTTCGCTCCGCGGAGATCCCATCCCCCATTTCGGCTGGGCGCCATTCACGCACCCGCACATTTCCATCCAAAAGCAAATCATCAACTTCTGTCCTACATCAGGCGCCATCACGTTTGCCGATGGCACGATCGTTCGAGATGTGGACCACGTCATTTTGGGGACCGGTTACACGTTCAGTTTCCCTTTCTTGCCAAAGGTTCAAGAGCGTGTTTTGCAAGCCAGCCGTCGTTTGCCGAGTGTATACTCATCGAAGACCCCACACTTGCGCTTTTGGGCATGGTGAGTATATAAAGCCTATTTGAATTACCGCCAAATGATGCTAACAGATTCTGCGCAGTGTGGAGGAGGCTTCACATTCCGACTTTTTGAGTGGCAGGCTGTGGCAGTGGCCCGGCTCCTCGCTGGTAGAGGTAATTCGTTGCCATCAAAAGAAGAGCAGAAGGAATGGGAAAGGAAGCATGTGGCAGAGTTTGGTGGAGGAAAAAATTATTACACCATTGCGCCCTACTACAAAGAAGTGTTTGAGCATTTCCGATCGATTGCTGGAGACCCTGCCCAAGGCACGACTGGTCGTGTGTTGCCGCTATTTGATGACAAACTTTTGGAAATATGGGCTAAAATGGGCACAGCAAAGACAAAATTTTGGGAAGACTCCAAGAAAAGGGCAGACGCAGAGGTTCACGGGCGAATCATTCGGCCGAGACTTTGAAGAATAACCTCGGGCCCCAGGTTATGTAAACCTGTTTGGTTTAAACCCCCAAAGACCTCTGCTTAATAGCAAAGTAAAATCATATTTCATTACTTCATCTTGTATAAGCTAATTCTGTAGTCTTTTCAAAACTAGGAGAAGGACCTAAGGAGAGCAGTGAGGTATGACAAAGAAGTTCTGGACAGGGCTGTCTGGCTGCTTTGGTTCAAGATTGGCTCTTTAAAGCCGTCTCTGCGTTGCATGAGGTATCGAGGAAGAACAACGTCACCACAACAGAAGTCGAGAATCTTCGAAAAACAACAAAGGAGGTTACAACTAAGAAGGGCGGAGAGAAATAGAGTACTTGGACAACAAGTCCCAGGCAAAGAAGTAGCCCTATAGAGATTGATCGTATTTACAGCAACAGCAAATTATCCAAGAAAAGTTTCTCTTGTGAATTGTTCGGGACGCGCAGATCGCTCGTAATGCCCAAGCTGTGCCTCTTTTGAGCTCCTGGTCTTGACAAGGGACAGACATTCAATCATCGTTGGCCAGACTTAGAAAAAAAAGAAAAAAAAAGAGCCCCACAGACCCCCTCCCGCAATGATGGACAGGGCACCAAGCTCGGATCAGTGGGGTTATCTACATCCATATCCCCTGTTGTAGACATGGGATCACCATGTGAACTGATGCCTAGCCTACTCCCGTACTCGATGGAGTGGCGTATATTATCGGGCAGTTTGGATGCCAGTTCCTAGGTAATCTTCGACGATTGTTGACATGAAGTTGGTTGCGATGAATATCCCGACAGAAAGCCCGAGTTCGTGAGCGCAAAGCGCCTGTAGAGAAGGTGTAATACCGGACTCCAATGCCTTTTGCCTCGGCGACACTGATTGATGCAGCGAGAACGCCAGGACTGGCGAACAAGTTCCATTGGCAGGTGGTTGATAAGACAGATCATAACTGTGCCTTTGATGCTAATGATATAGACCAAGAAGCATAGGTATGCAGCGAACGAACTCATCCTCAGATCAAAAGATCCAAAGACCGATAACCGGATTAAATCAATGAGTATCTACAAAACGCACGCGTGGTATCTTGGGTATTTTTTACAAAGCTCCTGCCCAGGAAAGTATGCAAAGATTTTCCGTCTAAAACCGTAACAAAACCAGGCTTTTAAGCTCATTTCGCATGATCAGTTGTTCCCAGACAATTATCATATCTGGCAGATGGCGCCTGTCTTGGGTTCCTCACACGGCTTATGCAAATCGGTTATCCATCTCGTAGCGCGGTGCATTCGCATCGTAGGGCTTCGTTGGATCGTTGGGGGCGTACGCCCCGGTGTAGGCAGTAGGCTGGCTGTAGGTAGCATGCTGACTATGAGCAGCAGGCTGGTCATAGGTAGACGGCTGGTTATAGGCAGAAGCCTGGTTGGCGGGCGCGTAATTGCCGCGCAGGGTTCCTTTGCGGAACCTGTGGTAGATGACGCTGGAGTATATGAGGAGGCCAAGAAAGGAGGCGCTGGCAGAGGGAGAAGGGTTAGTTCCGTGGCGCTCGATTCAGAATCGACTGGGCCAACTTACAAAATGACAACGGCGACAATGAAGGTAATCGCATTCCCCACGCCTATCAGAGTTAAGATGAACAGAACCAGCCACACCGTGGTTTGAATGACGTTGGTAATGAGGAAAAAGCGAGGGCTTAGAGTGCGTCGCGAGCGCTTGACAATGCAGATGATGTCGAGGGTGAGGCAGCCGGCGATGATGACGAGAAGGACGGCGAGAATGGCAATGACAGAGTTTGTCGTTGACTTGGGCATGCCAGCGTCATCCAGCTCGTCCTGGTTGGCTGAGGTATAGGCGACTGCGGCGGCGTAGAGGATAATCTCGAGGACCATGATCAGGATGCGGATGACCCAGAAGGGGATCAGCACGCGCTTCAGGAATGGCGAGCTATCGCCGACAATGTACGGTTGAGTCATCTTGCTGGTCGACGGGGGGTTGAATTGCCTCAACTGGCGATGTAGGAACGACGTTTGTTTTTGGTTCTTTGGCGTGGTCGACTTCAACCCGTAATATATGACAACGAAAACTTTCGGACTCTATCCCACGAGGACCTGCGTTCCCTTAAGTAAATAAAACCCAACCTTGAAGGATTAAAGATCTCTCGCTTAGCGCCGTGTTGGAACGCCTTGGACGTGTTCGTTGGACGACGCCACTGCCCCTTTATCGCGCCGCATTACCCATGTCAACACAGCCCTAGAGGCGACCTTAACATTGGCCGGCGCCCGGCCTCTCCTCCAAAAGGGTTCCTGAGTGGCCGATCTTACCATGGTTGCCTGTTCGGAAGCGCAAAAAGCAAAGAAACCCTGGGCACCCATGCATCTCAGCTCACAGCTCACAGCAAATACCCACGCTTGTGTGTCCTTAATCGGCATAGCCTTCAGCCAGCTGTTAAAAACGCGGGTCTCCCCCACTTCATATCGTTTTCGCCCAACCCAAGACAAGATGAGCCCCCGAAGCTCGCCCGGGTCTGATGAGAGTGTTGTTGCTGCCTGTGGCGGGGAATTAGCGGGAAGTAGCGGGGGCTGAGAGTGCGCGCTCGGGATCGCAAGACCCAGGCAACCAACCGGATTGGATTGTTTGTCGTCCCTAGATCGACATTCGTCGTTCTTGGCCGAAGTCATTTACGTGCTGCGACTCGCTCACCGGTGTGTTGCAGTCGATGTGACTTTCACTCGGCTTGCGGCACTGGAAGCACAGCCATCATCT
Source organism: Colletotrichum cereale (assembly GCA_034509685.1). Taxonomy (NCBI): domain Eukaryota; kingdom Fungi; phylum Ascomycota; class Sordariomycetes; order Glomerellales; family Glomerellaceae; genus Colletotrichum; species Colletotrichum cereale. The sequence goes on along the minus strand of JASUDE010000330.1, from coordinate 26,197 downwards.
CAGCTAGTGCAGTTCGGCTGGCCGCTGATGGTTTCTACCAGGTAGCGCCACGCATAGGAGCGAACGACAGATCGTTTCCCCGTTCGACAATTAGCCTGATCCTATGGGAACCATCATGTCGCATCCTGTGAAATACGCGTTCGTATAATTACACAATAGCGTGTATCTGGCAAAACAGCCAATAAGCGCATTTGTTACTGTAGAATACCTTGCCAATACTCGCATGACTGGTTCATAAAATGTAGGCAGCAACGTTCGTCAGACAGAATTTGCTCAAATAGTTGGCCGAAAAACTTTCATATATTGGTCTGTATATGAAACCCAATTTTTCTCAAATCCTAAAAGAAAAGACCTGGTCTAGTAGTAGGGGGCCGACCTGGAAGAGAGGTGCAAATATTTTGAAAGCTGACCGAGAATGATGAAGTAGCTGCAATCTGGTGTTTGACTTTCAAGGCACTACTTGTCTAGGATCCCCTTCCATGTAGTATGCGTCCCAAGAAAACCAGTCAAACGTGGCATCAAACGCCCTTTTCTGACCTCGAGCGTACTCGGGTGCTGATGATCCCGTGACACAATCGGTTGCGTTAGCCGAAACCGCTTCATTTTGCTGTCCTCCCTCCATCAAAAGACTATTAGTGAACGTGTCAGCTGGAAGCCAGTTGAGTAGGTTCTCGATATCCGCTTTATCTGCAAGAACAGGTCCATCTTCATGCTGGTCCCACATAGAAGCGTTCTGTTTTCCCTTGAGCGTACTTTCTACCCCGTGGCTATCCACTGGTTGTGTGGGCGCCGATGATATAATAGAGACGGAATTGCTGAGGGCCGATGGGACGTTGCCTCGGCTTCCGTCGGGCACCGATGTTCGACGATCGAGGTGGCTCTTCGCTAGTTGAAGAAAGACTGCAGCAACGTGCTCTAGGCGAGTGCAAAGTGTAGCTAAAAGACGCATCTGAGCTCGCATACTCACAAAGTAGGACACCGTTGTTTCTAGTAATTTAAGGTCTTGATCAATGGTGACTGAGGAGTGAAAGGCGTTTTCTTGGACCAGGTTCTCGAATACGACGAAAAACGGAATAAACGGGTAGTATAGGAGATGCCTTTAGTGAAACGTCAGTGTGGTGCGATTAGTTGTGTACTTCTTGTGGTCGGAGGGCGTAAGGGGCTAGCTGATACGAATGGAATATAGACACACCAAATAACTCCATTGTAAACGGACGACCAGTTGGACACCACAGATGGCAGTAAGAAGAGTGCCTCTCTTGCGGCTTCTAACCTGAGGGTTGCGAAAGACTCGTCGCCTTTGAGAAGGATGATGACGATATGCAAATACTGAAACTTAGTGCTATTGAGACCAAGAGACATTTCCTGAACTTGGGCAGTCTCGAGAAAGTGTCTCTCAGCCTCAATGGTGTCCCCCAAGATCTATTGCAATCTTTGTCAGTAAAAGGGCGGATTCTCTAAATTTGTTGGCTTACTACCGACCTTGTTCGTTTCTGTGTACCACTTTTCAAGCCGTATCTTGATCTCCTGTCTTGAGGAAGCAGATGGACCAGAACCCAGAAAGTCAATAATTGATCCCATGATCTTGGCGAGCTTTATGCCTCTGACGAAGAATCGGGCGCCAAATTGAGATGGTTTCGACGGCGTTTGTGAGTCGCCGAACAGGCTGTCGGTATGTGGCTGGTACCTGAGAAGATAGCTGAACTCCGGCAGCGGAACGTCTAAATACCGATTTACTGGAAGAAACGGAGATCGACCAAATGCGAGGGAGCATGACTTGTCCACAATGAATAAGAGCCAAAAGAGGGCCAAACTCCGCTGGTGAGACTCAAAGTCGAGATGCGGCGGCACATGTAGGCCCAACGCCTCGGCTTGGCGGCAAGCGTGCCCGACGATCATCCAAGAGAGGTTCGGAGATGTGTAGTCTTCACCATGTATAGCCAATATTGACAGAGCCTGTACGTTGATTTCCCTGGGCTCTAAGAAGATGCTACTGTCGTTCAATGCTCTTTGCACATTGCGCCGAAAGCTCTCAGCTTGATTGGCATGGCTTCCCTCTCCGGTCGATGCTTGTGCGAGCATAATGTAGTTGACGAAAACAACCCAAGCTTTTTGTGCGACTTGCTCTGGATGAAATACGATCTTTCTCAAGAGATCATCCGAAGGGGTACGGAAAAAAAGGTCACCGGTTGGTGCGTGTTCTAGAAAGTCTAGGAAGTTGGAGGTAGAAAGTCAGCGACGTAATTATCACAGTTCGTATAGAACTCACTGCCAATGATTTGGTAACCCAAGGCTTTCGAAGGTATGAAAAACCCTTCATTATCTTTAACGCCCTCCGCGTTGACGGTTGCAGTCGTTAACGAAGTCGACAGAAATTGTAATCCAGAACGGGCATGCTGGTAGGCAAAAGGTGTGGAGCTTCGTGAAGCAGTCTCGATGTTGTTTGACGCCTCTTTCAGGAAAGAGAACGAGTGAGAGGGCCCAACGAACAGCCCTGGAGTGCGCTCATTCTTCAATCTCAATGCGTGGATATCGCTAGTTTGTGTCACTATTGGTGTGGTTTCATTGTTGCCAAGTGACGGTTTCGCAGTAGTAGCTTGTAAGACCTTTTCTACTGCTTCGGACAATTTTTGGAGGCTGCTCTCAATGTTTTGTAGACGTTGCTCAATAGAGGAAGGGTTTACTGTATATAGGGGCTTTTGTCTATTTACACTTATCAGCCTGGTATTGACATAAGACTTCCGATGTACACTTACCGATCATTAACATGTGTGGCACCTGGCGTGGGTGTTGGCTTGTCTCGTGTGTAATCGCAGCTACCAGGCCATGGTTTGCAAGCGCTGCATTTGGGACGCTCTCTCGAGCACCTTTCACGATGAAATATCAGCAATTGCTCATCATTATCATATGTCGGCCGCATGCGAGGGGAGACGTCGTGTACTTGAATTTCTTCTGTCGGCAATAGTCGCACTGCATACCCCAATATGTGAGTTCAATAGCCATCGCAACGACACTTTAGTAGCTTACTGCGAAACGAGCCAGGGCGGTGCCCGGCGCCGAGTCATTGCTGCCGTCCATTCTGTATAGGGGGCCGTTGTTTTTCGTGCAGAATGAAACTTGGGCTTCTAGGTTTGGCGGCTTTTCGATCAGGTCTCCTTCCGCGTCATCTGGTCAGATTCTGTTTCCTTGAGATGAAAGATGCCTGGTCAGCTCGGCGGAATGAGCAGGTCAGAGGTCGGAGTATTAGGACGTTAATTGGCTTTTGACTGGCTAGGCCCGGACGGCCGATTGCCGAAGGTCCGGTTCCAGCCAATCACAGGCATCTAACCCGGATGTTAAACTAGTACGTTTTCTCGACGGAGCAGCTTTCAAGTCCGTAATCCGCCATACAGCCGCTTCAGAGAGGGACAAAGCCATGTACAAAGTTTTTGGTGCATAATATGACCATGAGGAAACAATATATAACATAGTCATGATTGCCACCTGTCTGAGCCATTTTAGCTTACAACCACTATGCCTTAAGCCGCAGTCTTCGAGTCCCATATTCCATCTTTGCGAAAGGCCTTCTTCCTTCAGCAGCACTAAAGCCAAGGAACATTTTTACAATCTCATTTTCGACAACATTAGCACACAATGACAGCCACTCAAGCAAGTGTTGCAACCGCACCTATCGCCATCATCGGCGCTGGCCCGTGTGGCCTGACCTTCGCACGCTTGCTGGAAATACAGAACATAGACTACGTTGTGTTCGAGAGGGACGTAAATTCATCCCCGAATCCCATGTATCAGGGCGGCACGCTTGATCTTCACCCCAATTCTGGGCAGCAAGCAATCAAGAAAGCCGGACTCTTCGAGGAGTTCAAAAAGCTAGCTCGATGGGATGCTACGAGACTAGTCATCCAAAATTCGGATTGCACTCTGAGAACCAGAGTAGGAGAAACACGCGACGCTCCTGAGATCGACCGCTTCCAGTTGCGCCAACTCCTCCTCGAGTCGATTCCTCCCCACAAGGTTCATTGGGATCATGGCGTGCGGAGCGTCGAAAGAGACAGAAACTCCAATTCCGAAACTCCCGGAATGACCGTAAATTTCGCCAATCAGAATTCTATTTCTGGATTTCGACTTGTAGTAGGTGCTGATGGGGCATGGAGCAAGGTCCGACCCTCGGTACGTACATAGGCAACAGTTTGCGGCTTGTTGTTAATGAGAAAACCCCCACTGAGTACCTGATAATCCAGCTGGCTAATAAAGTATCCCAGATTACTCTCGTAAAGCCTGAGTACTCGGGGAAGATTTTCATCGAGGGTAGAATCTCGCAAACCAACCCAAGCTATGCAAGCGCACTGGAACTGTCAGGACCTGGGAGCACGATAACCATGGGCAACGGACGCGTCCTCATAGTCCAACAAGTAGCGGATGGTTCATATCGAGTTTATATGGGTCTGGAGGCCCCTGAGACTGTGATACACACAAGCTTCGATGTGGGCAACACCGAGGCTACCAGGGAGAAGCTTCTTTCCTCGGCAGAGTTCTACAAGGATTTCGCTCCTGGATTACGCCAGTTCATCGCCGATGTTGAAGGTCCATTTCGACCGTGGCTCCTTCACCGCATGCCTGTCGCTTCTGTGGCCTGGGCTCGTGTTCCTGGAGTCACGCTTCTTGGCGATGCTGCACATGTCTCGACACCTTTTGTTGGCGAAGGCGTCAACTTGGCCATGCATGATGCTCTTCAGCTGGCTCAGAGCATCGAAAAGCATTGCAGTGGGCTGAAGGGCGATCTTCTTGGAAAGTCCGATAAGATTGAGCAGGCTCTGACAGAATACGAGACAGAAATGTTTGAGCGTGCCCAAGATCACATTCGGCGCTGCATGCTAAGCGAAGACGTGTTTTTCGCTGACAACGGAGCTCAACTTCTCATCGACGCGATTACTGATACTGTGGAGAACCAGAAGTCGCAGCTTTTCTAAAGGTCTTGACCCTCTTAGATCGAATGACTAGCTGGGGTTTCAAAGGTTTCATTATCACAGCTTGATTAAGTAGTAACAAACGGAGGAAATGTTTTTTATAGATTGACTTTATTATTGGAATTCAAGATTTTCGCAAAGGAACCCGCCCCGAGTACAGTTATTTGACTGAATCACAGAATCTTGATGAAGGAGGGGTTTCTTCTAATTTCAACTTGAATGAGACGGAATTCGTGAATAGCCAAAAACTACTACGAGTTCTGCTACGTTTAATCATTAGAAAGGTGCGCCTTAGATGTTGACTGTCCACTAAGCAAGCCGTGATTGCACTTGTAACCGCCTTCATTAATCAACGGAAAAACACCACACCGATCGAGATTATCCTTCATCTGCATGCCTGTAGCTAATTCAGATACTCTTACCATTATAGATGCAAGCTTCCTGCCATTTGTCGGGGCACGCCATGTTTGCTCTCGCCATCTCTTCTTTCAAGCCCCCAGTCTTCTTCGCGGGAGCCTTCGGGCAGCCAGGGCTGACCGCCCATACTTGCCAGAACCATCTTGTTGGTAGCTGTGAAGTCATCTAATATCTGCAACTCTTTCTGCGGAAACCATTTAGGAACTACCGAGACTCTTAAAGGAATGAGTAGTATGATGAGGATCGGGAACCCGATGGCGCCCAGCGTATGGGACACGGCGACGCAAGCAGCAACATCCACAAACTGTAGGGCGATGTAGAGCCAGATCTTTCGGCGACGGACTTGAAGCAACGGTTCGTCACGCTGTACGAAGCGTTTTTCTGCTTGAAGATAGAGGAGTTTCTGCAAAATGCTGTTCGACTCGATCGAGCCCCACTAGACACGTTGTCAGCTTCCGATCGTCCGTTCAAGGGTAGATGCAGTCAAGGTCTTACCCCTACAACGAAGAACACACCGGCAAAAACTGCGGCAGGCATCGTATGGATTACGAGTAGAAGTGGGCCGGTCATAGTACCGACCAGCGCAAGACCCATGAGCAGATGCGAGATTCTCTGCTCAACAACGCGGGTGGCTCTGATCACCGGTCGCCTGATTTCTGTGTCTTCGCCTTCAGCTGTCGAAATTATCTTCAACTCTGTATTATACACTGTCAAAGAATCTGTGTGGACTGGCGCTTGGGGTACAAGGCCATTGGGCATCGGTAAGCCCAAGACTCCAGCAACAAATGTGGTGCAGCCAAGCAGGAAGAAGTCCCAGTGAAAACCTCCAGGTTTCCTTAGAGGGTACTGACGGGCTTGGGCACTTATGCTGCTCACATTCTGTCAAGGTGATTAGCATAAGCGGCTAACAATCTTTATGGGGCTCTTACATGATCGTAATAGAAGAGGAGCATGATGAGAAAGCCGAAAGGCATAGCAATGAAGACCCATTTTACATCCAGGTTCCAAAATTCAATAATCCAACTTCTGGGCTGAGTTGGTTGAAAGGCATCAACTACAGGAACTCTCATGATATGCGTTCCGTTGAGTGTGCCAGGGATATGAGAAAAGCCGACCCAGAAGATTGTGGCGATCTGTAAACGTCGTCAGTAACTGACGAGAATAACAACATGGGCAATGGGAGCTTACGACATATGCGTAGTCGGCGAGAATACCTCGGAAGCCTGCACTCCAAATTGTGCTTGAGCCCAGTTTCTCTAGGGAGTACACTGTTCCGAAGTAGAGGATCGCAATCATGCAGGCCAAGTACCCGGCAGCGCGTCCCTCGGTGTTGAATTCGTTGACCAGCTCCTCGACGCCTTTGACTATGGGTGTGTGAGAAAATCATACTTCTTGTCGCAAACACCGCTACGTACTGATATAGATGATTCCAACATATAGCCCGAAAGCCTCGCTGGAGAAGTCGGTCACGTAGCGCATATAGTCGCAAGCGTTGAAAATGGCGACGAACCAGTGAAAAATGGCAGCCCATATTCCAGTCCAAGCCATAAACTGTGGATATATCGAGACGTCGTAAACTTTAATGATGTCGTATATCGTAAAGTTGAATAGCGATATCAGACCCGTGACACCGACGATTGTCAATGGCTGTGCGCTGAGGGTGCTGAAAACAACGGCCGCAAGCGCCGATGAGAAGAGGGCTTCGTTGATTCCGAAGAACTGGCCCGTCCGTCGGTACATGTCGAGTGTGTATGCTATCGCTGGGAGAAGACTGTGTAGGTAGAGCTGTCAGCTTTTTGATTGGACTCGTTAGGTATATTATCTCGATTCGATGGCCATACTTGACGAAATACATTCGAATGGTGCTTGCAACGGTTCGGTATGTCCAGGCATCGACGATGTCACTCCAGTAGTACGGTAGTCGTCGTTTAATGTCATGGTAGATGCCTCGACCTGGTCGTAATACTCTCCATCTTCTCCAACCCGTCTGGTTCGCGTAAGTGTAAGACGTGTCTGTCTTTTCCCTCCGCAACCGAATTTCGCTGGAATTGTTAGAGTTTGAATCGTCTGCCATGGTTATGGTCGTCTGGATCGAGGAGTAAATGGGGAGAAGGGCGGCAAACAATGAGAAGTAAAGACAAAGGATTGGAGAAGGCAGATGACACTGAAGGACTCGTGGTGAATTCTAGATGAGGTTTGAAGTATTCTTGGGAAAATACCCTTTACATATAGCAGTCCCGCGGCAGCATCCATGCTCGCAGACCGGCCATACTAACTTGACTGGTGCCCAGATTAGTAAAGGTGGACCAGAGTGTGTGTTCGAGAAATGGGACGATCCCTGGTCAGCTTCGTTACGTCACGTCGGTGGAGAGAGAACTTTTGCTGCGGCAGCTTTCACCCTGTCCTTCATCTGTGAACAGGAACCCAATGGGTTTATCAAGAAACCATCATGATTTCATGCGTTTGTTTGCCTAAATCTTCCTCGACTTTGTTCGTATTTGTTATTTTGATCCGTTCCAAAGAGCTGTCAGAGTTGGTTATCAACGAACATTGACATGCGTTGGGGCGCCACGGTCCATCGACACGCACCAAGTTTCCCAGTATTGACCATTGACCGATACATCGGGGCAAAGGTCGACACCCTAAGAGCCATAATCCTAGTGCTTTTAGCTCTGGACCTATTATTGTCGGCGCGTTGATGAACTCTTTCTGCCCAGGCAGTCGAAACTAGACAGATCGCGCCAGTGCCTGCATGGCTCCGCAAACCACCTGTTCCCCAACCCTTTCCCTGTTTGTTGTCTTCGCCACCCTCCTTTCGGTGTTAACTGATGCCAACTGTGACAGACCTTCTCTGCCGGCATTTCAATAAGTAAATGTCACAAAGATGGCACATAAAGAAAACGTCGCACATAGACTTAAATTTTTTGATAGTGCTATCGCTGGACCAACCAAAACAATCATACGATCGCGAGCTTGAATGATGATGACAGGCCATTGCAATTTATTCGGCTAGTAGGGCGAAGTCCTTTAGATGAAATACCAACCATGAGAAATTGGGATGCGGGTCCAATCCTCCCATTTCGAATATAGCTGATATGGCTTTCGCCGGTCATGACGTGCACTATCAAGACACCCGCTACCGTTTTTTATTCGGATCTTTTCTTCGGTCAGCCAAAGTAACTTGTCGCGAGGCTTACATTGGAATGTGGAGGCAAACCACTCACACTAGTTGTGCTTAGCTCTAGTCACCAGTTCTTGGTCAAGCAACTCTACAAAACTAGGAAAGCGTACTCTGAAGTCATTGTGGGTGCTTAATGGACTGCGAAAAGCTTCTCTAGAGTTTACCAACGAGAGAATTGCAATACATAAATGGCATGCTATGCTGGCATATGTAAACAGTTATTGAAATAATGATGACCCCAGAGATCTCCCTCTGCATAGATAACCTTGGAAAGTAGCGTTCAATCTACGCCTGCGATGCCCTAATAGCATTGCGAAGTAAGCCAACAAGCTGTGAGATGTTTCATTTCAAAAGACTGGTACGTTCCTTGACAAATACTCGTGCCATCTTGGCAACGTTCTTTTGTAGAGGTTCCCTTCCGTCGTCAACTGCACGTCCTCGATGGCGCTTCCCCATTTGACCAGCTCTGCTTCTCCATAGGCAGTCTGCATGATGGCGAGACCGAACCCCATTCCGTCAGTCGACCGCACACCCAACGGAAGGGTTATCATTGGATAGCCAGCTTGGGCAGCGATCTGGTACGTCTGGCCAACGTCGGCAGGGACCAGAAGCCCGGCTAGCCTGGAGCCGCTTGTCGATGCGAGAGCATCGTCAATGCCGTTTCGTGTTGACGTCTGTATGAACTTGACAGCCTGGTGGTAGGTCTCGTCCTTGATTCCCTGCGACTCAAGGGAAGCAAGGAACCCGTCTTGGCCGGAGTAGAATGCGGAAGTTCCAAGCGGCCACGCGTTTCCGCCTTCGGTTCCGTCGTTGTCGTAGTTGAACGCAACGATGTCTTTGAGAGTCTTGACGTTGGTGTTCTCCAGCTCAGATAGGTAGGTGTTGATGTTGTTGTAGAAGTCCACCTTCACAACAGTGTACTCGGATTCGTTCGGGTACCCTCTAGTCGTTCCGTAGTCCCAATCCCATCCGTCGGGGCTGACGAGTGTCTGATAGTTGGTAATCTCGGTGTTATTGATGACGGTTGCCCCTGTGGAGGTGATGAGTTTGAGCATCTGCCTCAAAGCCTCTTTCTGCTCATCGTCTGCGTAGACCCAGAAGCTGTTCCAGGGCAGACCGAACGTGGCCCCCTTCAAAACTGCCTTGGTTGAGAGGAATTGCGTGTATCCTCCATCCGGAGTATGACCTTCTTGAGACAGCGTGTAGTTATCCCGCGAGTCAATTCCATAGATGGCGTCAAAAGCATACACTGCATCCCTGACCGTGCGTCCAAAAGTTCCCACGGAGTCTTGATGTTCGCTTTCTGGGATAACACTATCTGACGTTAGCAAACCCTCCAGTCCAGAATCACGAGAGGCCAACATACCCAGCCCGAGACGTAAGGCCGACTGTAGGCTTGAACCCCACAATGGCGTTGCGTTCCGCGGGGTTGATGACGCTCCCATCGGTCTCCGTGCCCAACGAAAACGCGATGGCGTTCGCAGCAACGCCAACTGCACTTCCCGTACTGCTCCCACCCGGGTTGAGTGTGAAGTTGTATGGGCTTCTACATTGGCCGCCCCGTGCGGAGAAGCCCTCCGAGTAGTTATTGCTGCGCATATCAGCCCACTCACTCAGGGCCGCCTTGCCGAAAAGGACTGCGCCCGCGTCTCGAAGGCGGGCTACCACGTGAGCATCGCGAGGGACGATGCTGCCGAGGAGAGCAAAGCTCCCAGCGGTCGTTTCCATTGAGTCCTTGGTTGCGATGTTGTCCTTGACCGTGAACGGAATCCCATGGAGAGGACCGCGGACCTTTCCGGCTTTTCGTTCCGCGTCCATCTCCACGGCAATCTGAAAGACATCCGGGTTGATCTGCAGTACGGAGCTGTTTCCTGAGTCAGGCCTGCTTCCTGGCAACGACAATACGTCCAACAAGTCAACACTGCCGACAGCTCACTTACTGGATATACTCTTGCGTCTGGTATGTCCGCTGCATGTAGCAAGAAACAAGCTGTTGCGACGTCAGAGTTCCCGCTTCCAGTGCAGCTTGCATTTGGTCAATAGTGGCCTCCTCTAGCACGAACGTCCCGCAGGATGGCATTGAGAATAGGTTCACAGAAATGGCATTCTTCAGCAAGGGGAAAACTGAAGGGATCGTTGACGACGAGTTGCTAGGAGACGAATGGGCGCCATCATAGGAGGCGCTGGCACCCGAGGCGTGGAGGCTCGTCGCCACAGCAAACCAAAACGTAGCCCGCTGCATGCTCGACTCGAAAGAACAAGGACTATGTTATGTTCGACCAGGCTCTCTCTAGGACTTCAAGTCTTTCAAGAGGGAACCGATTGCCTGTTGGGAACGAAGAGCAAAGCCACAAAGCCGCGTTCATGTGCGCTATCTGCAGGTCTGAAAACCTCTCTCAGCTGATAAGCTGTCGTCACCTGTGTGACCTGCCCCGCCCCCCGGGGGTGCCGATTCCAGCAGCATGTTGCAGCGGGGCGCAGAGTAGCTTGTGGTTGGACGCCACCAGCTACCTGTGATAGGTAACGATAGGGTAGTTACATGAGCAGAGACAGACGATAGTTCCAAGTCTTGTAGAGATTAACCAGATTGATGGGACGACTCGGTCAACATTGTAGCTGTATACTGTGGTGAATGTCGCATACATACAGTCAACGTTTTACGACACATGCGAAGGGACCTCTGACAAGATGGCAAGGCGAGTTGAAGAAGTAATTGTATGTGGTCTATGTTGAAATTGCTTTACTCATGGAGATAACGTTTGGACAAATATTCGAAGACCAAGACGGGGCCTCTATATATGCTGACAGTCTCAAGAGTGTGTATGAAGTGAATTGGTTCGCTTATACAAATCTGATAATACACATAGCGTCTCAGTGAACACGCCTTTGCTGTTGCGCCTCTATGGCCTGTATAAAAGGCCTGCCGAATATGAGACCCGGCCTGCAATGCTCGACTACATACAATTGTAACGTCACCAGCTGCGACTGCCTTGTGCTACCAATTATCTCTGACCAAAGTATCTTTGTTTTGCCAACACATCTTTGGGGTTTCGCGCCATCGAAAGCTATTCTGACCTCTTCCTCATTTTCATCATTTGGCACGATGTTATTAAGTCCAAGTCTCTGAGCCTCGAGGATGGAGATGATGTTTCCGTCCAGCCTATCGTTGACGGCAGCGGTTGCAAATACGGGTGTTCTTTGGTGTTTGAGGTCCTTGTCATACCCAGTGACAGAGCGGCAGTGATGTTTCCTGTCGACTTTCAAAATTTTGCTAGTCGTAGCGCTTCGAGGAAATTTTGGGGGAATAGGGGGTTGGGGCGAAGGAACGAAAGTAGCATCTTTGTTGTCATAATACCCATGATTCCTGGTCGGGAAACGTGTACGAGGGAGCGGATCCAACGATATCGATTGGGCAAGCTTGAAGACCGGTCGTTAGTTTCTACGATACATGCAAGTTGGACTGTCTAGCTCTTACCCCTGTGTTCGAGGACGAAGGTGACGATGGCCCAGGCGACGCGGGCGGCGTGCTTGGGACGTCTCCAGTCTTCAATATACTTTCCCCTAGCTGTAAAAGAGCCTCGTATGGAACATTGACCGGGATAGTGGATGGTTGCTGGCCTATCGAATCTCTCCGTTGATGCGCCCGCTCTATCTGTTCTTCAAGTTTGGCCATCGTGTCCAACTGGGTTTTCATGTTGCTTTCCAATCGATGCCTGGGTAACAACGGTATCAGAAAGACGGCATCGGCGATACATGGTATATCGTACATGAAACTCACACTCTCTTCTCCATCTTCTTGATGCTTGAAGAATTAGAGGGTTCCCTATCAAGCTTCTTGTAGAGCACCTTCAGTTGGATCGCAACTATTATCAACATGAGATTGGTTTGAATCCTTTCCATTTCCGGGAAAAGAGCCATGACATCGTCTTTGTGGAGCCACCACTTGATGAAAGCCACGGGCGTTCGGCCGCCGTCAGCAAGACCTCGGAATCGTATCACAGCCAAGCTTAGGCGGCTCACGAGTGATTTTGAGTCGATAGAAATGGCGCTGAGCACTTTACGTGACGATACGAATTCGAAGACGGCAGATGCGCTGCGGTCTGCGCTGTACTCCTCTAGGGCTTCGTGAGCTAGCCCGACCGTGAGCGAAAAGGTCTGTAAATGGTTGGCACATCGCTCAACGTCTATTTTCGAGATGCCGACACGGCGAGAGAAGCAGTACAGCGCGTGGGCGGATTTCTTTCCGTAGCGTACGAGCTGGATGAGTGCTGCTGCGCTCGCAACGATTCCAATAGCTTCGGCCATGTTATGGGTCACAGATGCAACGGCGAGTAGACGTATTCTGGAGTCGTGAAACATGGATAAACGAAACTGCCTCTTCGGAGGGGCTTATCGTGGTTTAGTATCTCACAAACTTGTCTCCAGAGACCGTGAGGATAGTGAAACGATTCCGTCGCACTCCGGGCAGCCTGTCTCTCTGCCTTTCCAAAGCAGGCTGGGGCGCAGGAAGCCGGTTTAGTGGTATAGTATGCATGTCGATGCTCAAATTCTGGTTCCAGCACGCTACAGATGCACGAGAGAGGCGCGTATGACCTCTCACAAATAAGGGCGAACCGGTGGGCTAACACGTCTACCTTCTGTTGGACTGATCAGCCATGCACGCAGCATCCAATGCAACCCATACTCACTGCGCCGGAAAAGCCGTAACCACTCTTTCTTACGAGGCTGCGCAGTGAAGTGCAGTTTTCGGTGACACTGGTGGCATAGCTTGGTTTCGTCCATCGGAATATCTGAGGACACAATGACGGATTGAGTCCGTGACTAGGTATGACATCCGGAGCCAGTGTCTCCACTTTTGCGGTGCTCCGGGTTTCACTCGGTCGGGGCTTGGAGCGGCCAGGCGCCGGGTTACTGTCCGGGCCGGCTGTTAATGATGCCGGATGGGCAGAGATACCCTTTGGTATTTTGGGGCGATGGGGATGGCTTCAGCGACATACATGGTAAATGATGGAAGAACTCCAGAACATCGATGACTAATAGCGGGCGAGAGCGTCTGGTAGTGATGTCATGGACCAACAATCGATTTCCAGAATACAAAAAAGATTCCACATGGCTTCCGCAAACCACCAGAGAAACCATACCACAACCACAGCACTCGTCCCATAATGACATATTCACGAATTGGCGTGGTGACTGGCGCCAATAAAGGCATTGGATACGCAGTTGGTAGGCAACCCCTTCATCTGATCCCCCGGATCACGTCGTGGCCACACGCTCACATGTCCGGCTACAGTCCGACAGCTCGCGCTGCAATACCCCAAATCCCACTTGAATAATGGATCGTTACTCATTTACCTGACGGCCAGGGACAAGTCTCGCGGCGAGCAGGCGGTCAGTGGCATACAAGGCGATGCGGATGTCAAGCAGGCCAAGGCCCTGTCGGCGCACGGCGGTGCTGCCGACATCAAGTACCATCAGCTCGACATCTCCGACTCTAACAGCATCTCGACCCTTGCCTCGTTTCTGAAAAAGGAGCACCCCGATGGCATCGACTTTGTCATCAACAATGCCGGTATTGCGATGCAAGGTTTCGGTAGGTCATCCGTCGGTGCAATACCCCTTCCTCAGTGGTTCTGACGATGGGAAACACAGATTCAAACGTGGTGAAGAACACGCTGGCATGCAAATACTACGGCACCCTGGAAGCGACCCGGGCCTGGATCCCCGTCCTCAAGCCCGACGGCCGCATCGTCAACGTGGCCTCGGTATCGGGCGCGTTGAGTAGTTACTCGCCCGAGATCAAGCAGCGCTTCCTCGACGCGCAGTCGGTCCCCAAGGTCACCAAGCTGATGGAGGAGTTCGTAGCCGCGGTGGAGAAGGGAACGCACGAGGAGGACGGGTGGCCGAGCGCGGCGTACGCCGTCTCCAAGGCCGGCGAGATCGGCATGACAAGGGCGGTCGCCAGGGAGCTGCAAGAGAAGGGAAGCAAGTTGCTGGTCAACTCGTGCCATCCAGGCTACGTGTCTACAGATATGACGAAGAAAAGAGGTACCAAGACTCCGGATCAAGGCGCGCAGACTCCTGTTCACCTTGCGATTGCGGACATTGGTGGGACAACGGGCGAGTATTGGTCAGACGAGGTCGTTGCCAAGTGGTAAAACTCAGGCGCAGGTCCACTGCCTAAATATACAATAAAGTTTCAAATCGTGAGCTCAGTATAATGTCGTAAGCAGGACACGTATAAAGAAAAGGAGTTGTATGTAGTGTGAGCAGGGAGCATGGAGGCATCAGCTGTTCGGAGCCAAAAAATGAGGTCCATCCAGGATTCGAACCTGGGCCTACGGAAATTCCAATATCAGAATCCGACGTCCTAACCAACTAGACTAATAGACCAATTTGATTGGTTTTTGATGGAGAACTGGGAAAATAAGAAATCTATATTTCCATGAGTCTGTAGCAGCTTGAATCGTGTGAAAATCGAGGCTTTGTGACGACCCTCTACAAGATCTGGTGTTCCTTCAAAGGAAAACAACTAAACACACAGCAAAGAGTACTGGAAACTGGTTCTCTGCACAAAGCTCTTCCTACTCGCTCGAAACATTGCTTGCTAGTGTCAATCTGGGCATCGCAACACCACAATATTCGACTTCTCTTACAGAGTGAAATAACCTTACTACGAGGAAGCAAGTGAGAGACCAACAAATAAACAAAATAAAAAGAGGGGGAAGAGGGGAGAGACTCTCATCATCATGGAGAAGCAACTAGGGAACGATGCGAGAGCACATGCCCCCCGCGCGCGAGAGTGGGCGCCCTTCAGCCCCTCGGCGCCTCTGAACCACTCAGTGTGGCTCCCGGAACGTCTGTCAGTGCTTTTCCATGTGGTTTGCCAGGGCGCGGCGTGGCGTGTGTGGTTCCTGAGCCAGAGGAGACATGCACAAAACTCCCCCGCCAGTTCGGCCGCGGCCGAAATGCCACCTCCCTGGTTACCTGCTGTTGACATACTACGTACATACAGTACATTGTTACCAGATACCTAGCCTGTTCACCGCGGACGGATCGACATGGCGCTGTATTTTGCCAACATTCTTGGATGAGAACACTGGTACGGATAATTCTGTCAGAATCCCTCTGAATTCCAATCTGTCGAAACGCAAACTCATGACTTGGCCTGGTATTCAGTTCGCGCTTCTGCTTAGCCACCAAGACAATGGCGTCCAAACTCGATTTCTTGAGCGAGAAATCTGCGGCTTGCGACCCATGGCAAAGATTGACTGTTAGGTCTTGGCGAATGGTGCCTCTCCCTCAGTTACGATACCTAGCCAAAGTGTGCTGAACGTGGCCCCGCGGCGGCACCTAGTAGCTTTCGGATTGCAGCTTCAACGACGTCTTATCGACCTTTCTCGTCCAGGTTAAGGGTGAGGGGTGTGTTGGCCAGAGAATCCCCGGTCAGAGGATCTGTCCTGCTGGATGTGAAAACTGACTGACCACCTTCGCATTTTTTGCGACAGCCAACCGCGCATCTCGAGGCATGTCAGTCATGGACCGGCTCACCGACTCGTCGCCCAATTGGACACTTCCGCCACAAGTTTGCGACTTATCACTGCTTGATAACGCCGCAACCTGCGGATAGAGAGGACAGACACTGTAACATCCGTATGCCAAGGGATCCTGAACGGCCACGACGGCATGGCATTGGCTTCGTGCCTCTGCCAAGATGCCAAGGACCACAATCAATAAGCCAACGGTAACGCAATTGGGGAATGGCAATGGCCTTCATACTCTACTCTAGTCTGGGGGGCGAGTTTGGCCAGCCACCCGTAGCATCAATGAGCTTGCGGTTCAGAAACAGGATTAACGGTCCTTTTTGGTGTTTTTATTTTCCCCTCCCCTGCCTCCGCCCAGGACAGGCAGCCAGCCTCATAGCTTGTTGCTCATCCCAAAAAGCTTCGCACTCCCTTGGCTCACGGGGTTTACCACGTAAAATGTTCATTTGACAGCTCGTCCCCGGGAGCAAAGCAAGGCATGCGGTCAAAACAACCCAGGGCCGGTGACCATTCGGCGACGGCAGCAAAAGCACGTCAGTACTCAGCCCGGAAGCTTTCGCTCTCATCTTGGAAAGATACAACTCACTCGCATTCCCCTCCAGCCGCGCCCAGTCTCGGGTTTGGCGCATTGCGTCGCGTGGGATGAACATGGGCCGGACACACCGATGCCAAGCTGCCGGGAACATTGCTGACGAGTGGTCTTGACGCTGGCGATGATGACGACGACGGTCCAGCCATAGAGGTGTGCGCCCGGTTCGATAGACCAAGAGCCATCGATATGCGACTGCGATACGCCGCCTCCTGCAGTCACAAGCGCAGCTTGCCCAACACGGCGACTCCCATCAACTCTTGCCCTTCTTCCTCTTGAACCCCCCACACGCGCGCTTTTGAGGTATGTGGCCGTATGAACTCGCAGATTGCGACAGGGCCATCGCACAGGGGGGGCGCGCGTTGAGATTGTCTCTTACTTCCCGTCACGAGGATACCTCGATAAGACCCATTATCTCTTGTGTCTATCTACCTATCCCCGGGGCTCCGTCTCGTCACCACTCATCATCGCGTCTGCCACCCAGTGGTAGTGGGTCGTCCGTTACCTTACTCGACCTCTTGGCCAGTCGTTTTTCGAGGGCGGTTTGCATTCAGGCACCGCCATGTCTAGAAACATTTGGCGCAAAACCCAAACCGAGGGCGCGCGTGGACCCTGCGAAAAAGGTCTAATTAGTGTAGCGACATGAGGCGACTGGCTCAATGACTCTGCGAGAGCGGTATCTAAAGCCAACTGCCAGGATCCCCCATGTGCAGAGGACAGATACAGAGTAGGGATATTACAACACCCATAGGACAACATGCGAGAGATGTTGTACGTACAGCTCCATGCCCTAAGGAGAGACGAAGTAACCATACCATTCCCGGCCCTTGGACTCGCCGCCGCCCCCATCCCTCAGTCGCATCCAGGCCTCTTTCAGACCATTTCCATGTTGCGTATTGGTCCGATTCGCCAAAGAATGAATCCGCTCACCTGCAGATTCGCCTTCTTCACCCCTCCCCCCCCTCTCTCCCCACTATCCTGCAGACTGATGTTGCTCTCAACTCGGTGCGACGCTGCAGTGTGCTTGTCGGTCCCTGATCTCTGGGAATCTTTGGGTGCTTTTCTTAAAAAGGGATCTGCAGCCCCTCCCCCCGGTGTCGAGCGAGCGCGTGTGATGCCTTCTCAGCCTTCTCGCTCCTCATCCTCCTTGTTGCAGCTCTCACTCTATCAAATATGCGTCCGAGTTGAGTGACCTCAGAACACACCGTAGCTTACTCAGGCGATCTTGGCACTTCATCGTCATCAAACCACATGGAATTCACTGTCCAGTTCTTCTCACTCCTTCTTAAGGCCATTCGGTAATTCAGAGGCTCACGCATCTGCGACTTCACACCAAATAACCCCCTCCCCCCTAAAGTCTGCGCATCTCGTCCACCCTAATCCCACGGAAGCTGTCAAGTCTCCAAGCCTTCACTCGCCTGCCCGTCCCGGACAATTCAAGACGACTCCCCCGGCGCCGCCGTGACCACCCCACACCCTCGGCTTTCGATCCCCCGCCGCATTCTCCCCCTTCTCCCGCCATGTCGTCCACGGGCATCGACCGCGCGGGACACCACGACGACCCGCCGAACTATGGCCACTCCAACCATGAGCGTTTCCCCCAGGAGAAGCTCGTTGGCGAGCAGTACGGCGAGCCCCTGGAAGCAGGCGGCCGTTCGTCTCAGGACTCGAGCCTGAAGCAGGATCATACACATCGTAGACTCAAGTCGCGGCATATCCAACTGATTGGAATCGGTGGCACCATCGGTACGTCTTCTACGCGGCGAAAGCAAAGGACCCGGCAAGAAAGACTAACACATCACACACAGGAACCGCCCTCTACGTACGTTGAAAACCGCGCACACCCCCCTCCCCTGCTGTCTGCCGGCGGTGGTGGCACTGTACTTACGTTGTTACCTGCAGGTCCAAATCGGAAAGGGTTTGATCAACGGCGGCCCGGCCAGCCTGTTCATCGCCTTCAGCATCTGGTGCACCTTCATCCTGGCAGTGACACTCAGCATGGCCGAGATGGTCACCTACCTCCCGATCTCGAGCCCCTTCATCCGCTTCGCCGGCCGCTACGTCGACGAGGCCTTCGGCTTCGCCGCCGGCTGGAACTTCTTCGTCTTCGAGGCCGCCCTCGTCCCCTTCGAGGTCGTCGCGTGCAACCTCATCATCCACTTCTGGAGCGACGCCGTCCCCGCCGGCGGCATCATCGCCATCATCCTCGTCCTGTACGGCCTCATCAACGTCATGGCCGTGCAGTGGTACGGCGAGACCGAGTTCTGGGCCGCCCTCGGAAAGTTCCTCCTCATCGTCGGCCTCATCATCTTCACCTTCATCGTCATGCTCGGCGGGAACCCGCTGGGCGACCGCTTCGGCTTCAGGTACTGGTACGAGCCCGGCGCCTTCACGGAGCTCTACTACAGCGGCTCCCTCGGCCGGTTCCTCGGCTTCCTGCAGTGCCTCATCCAGGCCTCCTTCACCATCGCCGGGCCCGACTACGTCGCCATGGCCGCCGGCGAGGCCGAGAACCCGCGCACGGTCATGCCCCGCGCCTTCAACGCCGTCTTCTACCGCCTGACCGCCTTCTTCGTCCTCGGCTCCCTCTGCGTCGGCATCCTTGTACCCTACAACGACGACGAGCTCACCCGCGCCTTCAGGGACGGCGAGCCCGGCGCCTCGGCCTCGCCCTACGTCGTCGCCATGAACCGCCTCAAGATCGGGGTCCTGCCGCACATCGTCAACGCCATGGTCCTCACGGCCGCCTTCTCCGCCGGCAACAGCTACGTGTACTGCGCCTCGCGCTCGCTGTACGGGCTCGCCCTCGAGGGCAAGGCGCCTGCCTTCTTCAAGAGGTGCACGAGGAAGGGCGTCCCGGTCTACTGCGTCATCGCCGTCCTGCTCATTGGCCTCCTCAGCTTCCTTCAGCTCAGCGCCAATACGGCCGTCGTGCTCGACTGGTTCGTCAGTCTCGTCACCGCGTCCCAGCTCATCAACTTTGCGTGCATGTGCACCGCGTACCTGGGCTTCTACCGTGCCCTCAAAGCCCAGGGCATCAGCCGCGACTCGCTGCCGTACAAGGCGTGGTTCCAACCGTACGCCGCCTGGTACGGCCTCATCGGCACCTTCATCATGACCTTTGTCGGTGGCTACACCGTCTTCCTGCCCTTGGACGGGTACTGGAACATTCCCGACTTTCTGTTCTCGTAAGCCGTGACGCGTCTGCTGCAAAGCCATGCGAAGGAAAACGCTGACATAGCTAGGTACACCATGGTCGGCATCTTCCCTGTCCTGTACTTTAGCTGGAAGTTCTACAAGCGCACCAAGATCTTCAAGCCCGAGGAGGTCGATTTGTACCGCAACAAGGTACGTCGATATCAACTAAACAGCAGCGAACCCATTCATCGTGTCACTAACGCCATAAACAGGAAGAGATTGATGAGTACGAGAGGACGTTTGTGCCTACGCCGCCGGCGTAAGTCATATTTCCTTCCAATGCTTTTTTTTTGACAACAAATGCTGACTGGTTGAGCAGGAACATTTTCGAAAAGATGCTGGACAAGCTGTTCGGCTAAACGTCCCGCACACATCGACAGTTGAACTTGTATCTTGGATTTCTGAAGGCGCTCAAATTTATGAATGAAAAGTTTAGGATACCCCTGTGGGCAGAAACAGTAGAGGGGACAGATAATACAGAACAGTCGGGATACTCCAAATATCAATGCCTCAAGGCATTGATACCATGGCTGGCACAATGAGCCAGCGTGCAATGCAGAGCCACTCCCGTCTCTCGAATACAGAATCTGGGTCGCTATCTCAAGAAGAACTAAATTTCCTCGTCATGAATGGGATGGTCAGTGTATCCCATGGACGTGATAAAAATCTGCGCGCTGTTCAAAAGTCGTTTCTTCGCATCGCCCCTGGCATCACGACCGGGAAAGGCACTGTGCGCGTCGTCAAAATCAAGCACGGAAACGGCCTTCCAGATACCATACACGGCCTCTGGCGACAGCGGGATCTACGCGCGTTGCCAAAGTCAGTTCTCCAACCGCTCCCGACTTCTAAAGAGCGCAGCTGGCCCACTCACCAGGTTCGGGTACGACCACATGAATGAGAAGCTCGCGGTTCCCTCCGGCCGGTCGACGTGGTTGTTGTTGTTGTTGTTGTTGTTGTTGTTGTTGTATTTAACGCCGGCGTATTCCTAAAAAGGACAAAAGGCGCCTAGCGCAGCTAACTACATATAGCAACTAAATAACATATTCCTATCCACCTATTAAATATCTATTCACTATTCTCTTACCTCCATAAGTATATATCACCACCTAAGGTTTAACTAGAATTATTCTATACCTCTTAGTATCTAAAGCTCTATTAGCTTTAAGCTATATAGTATCCCCTAGTAGTTCTATATTACGTAGCGCTACTAGGGGTTTCTATATATTTAGTTATACAATACTAATAGTATATCTATATCGTCTTAAGGTAGTTCCTTATTAAATATCTATATACTATATAAGTTATATAGTATAAAAAAGTATAGAGGTTATAGATATAAAAGAAAAGTAAAAGTATATATATAAGTATTTATAAGGGTAGTAGGTTAGGCTACGTAAAGATACTATTATCTAAGTAGGCCTAGGCTAGTTACTTAGGTAGCAGACCCTCTAAAGGGATACACTAGAGTAATCCTACCTATAATAAAGCCTATCTCTCTATAACTCTATTAGCCTTAGTAAGTTATACTAGCAGCTAAGGTTACTATACGTTTAGGGTTATTATTATTACTATAGAGGTACTAGGTAATACATTAGGTATATGCTTTTACCTTAAGTAGACCTCTATAAAAAAGCTGTAGTTACTTAGAATACTAGTAAATATACTAAAATCCTCTATTATATATTATTTAAAGTACTCTTATTTATCTTTTAGTAGTAATATATATCTAATCTTTTAGTACTATAGTAGGTGCCTAGGGGTCTTTTAGTTACTATAGAAGTAGTACTTATAAGCGTCCTTATAGTTAAACCTTTTATAATACTTTATAAAGTCGCTATACCCTAACCTTACTATAATTAATCTATATATATCTTCCCTTACTAGTAATTTAAGCTCCTTAGTTAGCTTTAGGCTAACGCTTAGCTTAAGGAATTTGTATCTAGCTAGCCTGTTTTTTATTTACTATACTATAAAGTCCTCTTATTATTATTATTATATCTATTATCTAACGTAGCTATACGTTAGTATCTATATATATAGATTAGCTAGCTTTATTACTACCCCTTCTTTAGCTAACTTATCTATAAGTTTGTTACTATTAATATCCTTATACTCTAGCACCTATCTTATATTAACCTTCTCCCTATAGGTCTTAGCCACCTTAATAAAGTTAAGAAAAGCCTCTTATAATAATCTAGTTAGCGCTTTATCTATACCTTCTATAACTACTATATTATTTAGGTAGACTATAATACCTTTTATACCTATAGTGTTATATTAGAGGGCTTTTCTTAGTCTAGCCTTAGCGCCCTTAATTTCTATATTATAGACTTCCCCTTTAGAGAGGCGTCTTCTACCTTAGTATATAAGTTTTATACCCCTAAAGATAGTGTATCTATATCCTATATTATCTCTAGAAGTCTATAACCTATCTAAGTATACTATTAGGTGTAATAGCCTAAAGCCTTATATCTATTTATTATATTTTTTAGTAGCCTTATTCTTCCCCTATTTATCTGCTTTATATATAGATAGTATGTAGTACGTCTTACCTTAGAACTTTAGCCTTAGGAAGTCTAGTGTTTCTATAGTAGCTAAGGTAAGTACTATAGGTTACACTATACCTCTTTTTTAGTTAATCTTAGGGTGTGTTTAGATCTAGGTTACTAGTAGGTATTAGCTATTAAGGGTGCTAAGTTATAGGCTATACCTCTATTATATTATTATAAGTAGTAAGTCTATAGGGGGGGTACTAGATTCTCTTATTAGGATTATTATTAGCATTATCCTTTATACTAGTAGGTATCCTTATATTACTATATTAAGTATTAACTAAACTTAGCTTATTAGTCTTACTAAACTATAGCTAACTTTCTATAGCCTCTACCCTAGCCTCTACTTACTCTTATATTATAAAGCTCCTAGGTATTAAACCTCTCCTATATAGAAGGCCTTTAGAATAACTATTAAGTATAGTGCCTTCTGTATACTATAAGGGGGGGCGCCCCTATAAACCCTATTTAGGCTATATATATAGCCTACTATTACCTTAGTAGTAGCTACCTATTATTTAATATATACCTAGAATTTTAGCTTTAGGTTTAGATAGACACCTAGCTACTACATTATATCTCCTAAGGATACTGTTTACCCCCTATATTTAACTGTTAGGCTAGTTAGAATCTATAACTATATAAAGTAAATAACCTTAGTTTTATCTTTATTAAAGAGGATACTATTCTTTATCCCCTATATAGTAGTGTTATCTAGGATAGCTTAGGCTTTGTCTCTACTTTCTTCCTCTATATCCCTAATATAGAGGATTACGTAGTTATCTATATAGCTAAACCTAAAGCGTTCTAATCTAAACTAGTGTAGTATCTCTATATAGTAGAGGTAGAGTATTAGTAAGGCTAGTAAGCTTTATAGTAGCCTATAATATAGTAGTACTAAGTCTATTATATACCTTTTAAATTAGATCCTTACTTACTACCTTATTATAAAGGCCTACGCCTAGTTAACTATATATAGCAGCTAGCCTTATTTCTAAAGTGTTTTTACTAGCCTACTACTATTTACTATATTAAATACCTCTTAGACGTCTATTATAACTAGTGTATAGTACTTCCTATCGTTTAGTATAGCTTTAATATTATATACTAGTATAGCTACTATATCTATAGCTAATCTCTTAGGTAGTGCTCCTACTACTTATAGGTATAAAATCTTATGTTTAATATATCTTCTAGCTACCCTCCTTACTACTAGCCTTTTAAGTCTCTTACCTATAGTTAAGAGGAGTAAAATAGGGTGCTAGCCTTTTAGTATACTAATATCTCTATTTAGTTTTAGAATTATAACTATCTCTACGTCTTTAAAAGGGAGTAAGTAGTAACTAATCTTTAGGTATCTTTAGTATAGGGACCTAGTGTATTCTCTAATTACTAGCTAGGCTGTTTATAGTATTAGAACTATAATACTATTAACTCCTAGAGTTATATTACTAGCACTTAGTAGTACTAATTTAGCCTCCTCTACTAGGACTGTTAGGTCTTAGGGGATATACCTCCTTAGTACTATAGGGGTGTATAGGTTAATATCTATATCTATATTAAACCGTTTAAGTAGCCTCTTATAAAGGACTTTTACCTTCTTAGTAGGGGTAGTAACTATATTCTTACTATCTTATAGAGGGGGTAACTATAGTTATAATATTAGCTTATACTAGCCTATAACCTTATAAAGGTTTTTATTTATACTTATTATATTAATCTATTACTTTTAGTATACTACTTTTACTTTTTAAATAACTTTACGGAATTATCTAGCTGCCTCCTATATAACTTTGTCTAGGTTGTTTTGTCTTTAGGCCTTATAGTATACTTTCCTTACTTTTTAGTAGTCTTTAGTCTACTAAGCTACTAACCTCCCCTTAACCTACTAGGTCTTTACTATTACTACTACGCTTTAAAGTAGGTCTATTAAAGCTAATACTACTTAGTCTAGGTCTATAGTATCCTCTATATTATTTAGTAATACCTATATTATCTTCTATACTTCCTTACTAAAGGCTTTTACCTATACTAGCGTACTAACGCCTATCTAAGTAGCACCCTTTAGTATAAGACTAGTAATAACTAGTATAGTTATTAGTAGGGTGTTATAATCTAACCCTATATATAGGTGTTTAGTAATTAGTATAGTAGTAAGTAAGATATTTAAAAAAACTAAGTCTAAGGTGTTTCTACTGTAATAGGGTGAAGTGGTCTTGCGTTGAGGCTTAAAACAGCAGGGTAAAAACAGAGTCTATAAGTAGAAGGGCCTCACAGTTATTACAGAGATAGCAGACATATAGACAGTTAATATATAGTTGTTACTATAAGCTTATTACTTTTATATATATTAGTATTTTTATAATTTCTCTATTAATACTTTATCTTTTTGGATTTTCTCTTTAGATTAGGTCTAAGAATTAAAAGACCTATCGATTAGTATACGCTTTACTATAATTAGAGTTTATTAGAGGTAGGTGTAGTTTTTATACTTTTCCTTTAGCCTTCTTAGGTAGTAGGCCTAGCGCTTTCTTAATAGTGCCTAGAGGTGGATTCTGTTCTTTAAGATAGTAGAGATCTATCCTCTAGAGAGTAGTCCAACCCTTCTACGCAGCTCACACAGATTAACAAATAACATAATATAAAACGTATTACCTCTACTACAGATATTAAGATAAAATTTAGTAACTATAAGTACTAATTTTATATAACCTATAACTCCTAATAGAGTAGTATAAAGGCTACATACTATTACGCTATAAAGAATTAGGTTTATAAATCCCTTTATTAGCTCTATATATCTTACTAAAGCATTTCTCTTTTTACTTAACTAGGTTATATATCGCCTACTAACTAACCTATCTAGCGTATATAGTAAGACTACCTATAATAATTCCTAAAGAAGAACCTAAGGAAGTTATTAGCACCTTTAAGCGGATACGCTATAAGAATATCGCTAGAAACTAAAGCATCTTAAGGTAGGAATACTAGAGACCCTAAAAACCTCCCTTAAAGAGTTAAGAACAGCTAGCCTAGATAAGTATTACTTATTCCTATATCCCTTTATCTCTTATATATATACATTTTATTAAAAACTAAAGGAGACCCCTTAGTTAGGTAAGAGACTCTTAGATCTAAAACATACTAATATAAATAAGAAATAATAGTAGTCCTACTAAGCTAATAAGTGTAGTAAAGGCATTAGTTAGGTTAAAACTAATAAATAATAATAAGAGTAAGGAAATAAGAAGAGATATTAATAGAGTAAAATAGACGTATAAGATAGCTACTAAAAGTAATAAGGAGTTATATAGCTACTATACGCTAAGGACTAAAGAACGTCTACTTAACTTATTATATAAGAAGAATAAAGTTATTATTTAGTAATAAGCTGTAAACTAGTAGCTAATCACTATTAATAAAAAACAATAATTACACTATATTTCCTACACTATTTAAACCTTTCTTAAATATAATCTAAGATATCTAACCCCTTTTATATTAACCCTAACTTAGAGGATAGCTCCTTAAAGGGTAAAAATATTACATCTAGTCTTTTTATAGGTATAAGCTTTAATATAATATAGTAAAAAGCTCTTAACCTAAAGGAGGTTAATAATAGAGGTATATAAAGTCCTCTAAAGTAGAGTTCTTCTTCTAAGTCTACGCCTATAACTACTAATAGTATAGATACCCTTATAAAGTATATAATAACTATTACTAATTACCTCTAACTAGCCTAGTTAATTAAT